>NW_026844811.1:16842023-16868551 GCF_025583915.1 Anolis sagrei ordinatus | reverse complement strand
AGCAGCTGACCTGGGCAACAAAGCTGGCTAGCATTTCTGGGAGTTGAAATCCAAAACACTTGGACCGGGCTGTGGCGCAGCTAGTTAGTAGTCAGCTGCATTAAATGACTACTGACTGAGAGGTCATGAGATCAAAGCCAGCCCGGGTCGGAGTGAGCTCCCAACCACGAATAGTCTAGCTAGCTCTCAACCTATGCAGCCCAAAAGACAGCTGCATCTGTCAGACGCCCTCTCTAGCAGGCGTCTGACACTTGGACCGGGTTGTGGTGCAGTTAGTTAGTAGCCAGCTGCATTAAATAACTACCGACCGAGAGGTCATGAGATCAAAGCCAGCCCGGGTCAGAGTGAGCTCCCAACCATGAATAGTCTAGCTTGCTGTTGACCTATGCAGCCCAAAAGACAGTTGCATCTGTCAGACACCCTCTCTAGCAGCAGCTGACCTGGGCAACAAAGGTGGCTAGCATTTCTGTGGTGCAGCTAGTTAGTAGCCAGCTGCATTAAATGACTACTGACCAAGAGGTCATGAGATCAAAGCCAGCCCAGGTCAGAGTGAGCTCCCGACCATTAGTAGTCTAGCTTGCTGTCAACCTATGGAGCCCGAAAGACAGATGCATCTGTCAAATAGGAAATTTAGGTACCGCTTTACGGGGGAGGCTCATTTAACTAATTTACGATGCCATAAAACCTTCCAGCAGCGTGCAGAAGAATGAGGAAGTACTCCATCAAAGGACCCAGTGAAAGCGGCATCTCCCCCTGTGGCCAGAATCGAGCATACCCTCATGAAGCTGGAAAAGCTGGAATGTTAAATTGCCTCTGTGTCTGTCTATATATGTTACATGTCTAAAGCTAGCCCGGGTCGGAGGGAGCTCCCGACCATTAATAGTCTAGCTTGTTGTTGACCTATGCAGCCCAAAAGACAGTGTTAGAACTGGGTGGTTCTAATTCAGTATGCCACTGGTCCCGATGCCCATGTTCTGTTACTCGTCTTTGCAATTCACTAGCAGGGCTCTCTAGTGTCTCTGTTTTTGTACAGTTAGGGAAGGCATGCTGCGATACAGCCAATGCCTCTCGGCTGACGTGTCTCTAGTCCCGTGAAGTAGTTGGATGTGAAGCCGAGACCTGGCTCGGTGATACTGGGAGTGTTGACGCTGAAGCAGAGCCAAGCAGCCGATGCTCAAGGCCGCCAGCCAAGCGGAGGAGGGAGGAGGGAGGAGGGAGGAGGAGGAGGCTCCGTTCCGACAGCCGTTCTGCCGAGCTGCTCTCCTTGGCCTCCCTCCGGAAGGAGGAAGTGCATAATTTGAAATCAGTTGGCTGTGGCTGCCAGATCTCCTCCAAGGAGACGGAGGAGGAGACGCTTGCTCCGGCTGCAGATGGAGGCGTCTTGCTGGAGCCTCCTCGGCTGTGCCTGGAATAATTGAGTTCGATTCCACTTCCTCTATTTACCAAGTCACCGTTGTTGTTGTTCTTCAATGGAAGGAGGGAGGAAGAAAAGCCGCTCCCTGGCGTTTGGCATAAACTATGTCTGGTCTGGTTGAAAGAGAGGAAAAACCCAAAGAATCTTGGATCAGGCTTCTATCATCACTTCAATCACTGACTGGAAGTCGGGTGAGCCTTTGGAGCTTGACAGGAGTCTGTATTTCACCAGCGAAGAAGTCTGTTGCAGATACTCACATGCTTCTCATTGAGCTGACTCACTGTTGGGTGAGTGGACTTATTAACAAAAGACCCTCTTCAACAGGGTAACTTAGCAGCAGCAGCGTGACCCAGCAACGGTAGCCCAAAGTGATAAAACACTCTGAGGCCTTTCTCCCACTGAGGTGTTCTCTCATACAGAGAGGCTTCTCTCACACAGAGAGCTCTCTCTGACTGAGGCACCCCAAAGAACAAGGTTTCCATGACACAGATAAAGTTCAGCTGTCACACTGGAGCTTCACACMCGARGCCTTCTCATAACGAGGCCTACCTCACACTYTGAGGYCTTTCTCCCACTGAGGCTTCTCTCACACAGCGAGGCTTCTCTCACACAGAGAGCTCTCTCARACTGAGGCACYMCAAAGAACAAGGTTTCCAYGACACAGATAAAGTTCAGCCRTCACACTGGAGCTTCACACAYGARRCCTTCTCATAACGAGGCCTACCTCACACTCTGAGGCCTTTCTCCCACTGAGGCTTCTCTCACACAGAGAGCTCTCTCAGACTGAGGCACCCCGAAGCACGCAGACCAATGTTATCTCTTCCTTAAGAGGCTTTTCTTTATAGCAAAATAATGTGGTTGCACTATTTTCAAGAACAAGGTTTCCATGACACAAATAAAGTTCAACCGTCACATTGGAGCTTCACACACGAGGCCTTCTCATAATGAGGCCTACCTCACACTCTGAGGCCTTTCTCCCACTGAGGTGTTCTCTCACACAGAGATGCTTCTCTCACACAGAGAGCTCTCACAGACTGAGGCGCCCAAAGCACACAGACCAGTGTTATCTCTTCCGTATGAGGCTTTTCTTAATGGCAAAATAGCATGGTGGCACTATTTACAAGAACAAGGTTTCCATGACACAAACTGTAGAGGAGATTCTACTGAACAAACCAGTACCTGCCGCATACGAGTACTGCCATCTGTTGAGGAGTTACGATGGGGGAGGCATTACTTTTCACTTGAAATACACAACCATTCAATGCTAAGGCTTCCTGCCAAATGGAACTGTAGAGAAGAGTGTACTGAACAAGCCAGTACCTGCCGCATACCAGTACTGCCATCTGTTGAGGAGTTACAAAAGTGGAGGCATTACTTTTCACTTTCACAACACAACCGTTCAATACTAAGGCTTCTTTCCAAAATGGAACTGTAGAGGAGAGTGTACTGAACAAGCCAGTACCTGCCGCATACCAGTACTACCATCTGTTGAGGAGTTTCAAAGGTGGAGGCCTTACTTTTCATTTTAACAACACAACCGTTCAATACTAAGGCTTCCCGCCAAAATGCAACTGTAGAGGAGAGTCTACTGAACAAACCAGTACCTGCTGCATACCAGTACTACCATCTGTTGAGGAGTTACGAAGGTGGAGGCATTACTTTTCACTTTAACAACACAACCTATCAATGCTAAGGTTTTCCAACAAAATGGAACTGTAGGGGAGAGTCTACTGAACAAGGCAGTACCTGCCACATACCAGTACTACCATCTGTTGAGGAGTTACGAAGGTGGAGGCATTACTTTTCACTTTAACAACACAACCATTCAATCCTAAGGCTTCTTTCCAAAATGGAACGGTAGAGGAGAGTCTACTGAACAAGCCAGTACCTGCCACATAACAGTACTTCTACCTGTTGAGTTACGAAGGCATTACTTTTCATTCAACCCTCGTAGGGTAGTTTCCCCTAACAGTCAGACAGACACTTCCGTTTGTAAGTGAATGTGTAAAAGAGGGGAAAAGCCGATCTTAGGGGTGGGATGGGGTGTGTGTACTTGTAGTTGGGGTCAGGGGCGGCTCGTCCATTACGCAAAGTAAGCGGTTGCCGTACACTTTTTTTTTTTGCCAGGGGCGCAGAGGCGGCTCTGTAAATGCYCCTCAACCGCTACTTGAGGAGCACCCCCTCGGCTCACAACAGCTGTAGCAGTCCGGGGGGGGGGGGAGCCTCGGCTTCCTTGCCTCACTGCTGGACGATCCTGTTCCCGATGGGGCCGGGCCCTTGAGCCTCCCCTAGCCCCTCTCGTTCCTGCTCCAAATCAATGATTGGTTGGGGAGGGGGCGCCAAAATACTGTTTGCTTAGCGTTGAAAATTACCTCTCGTTGGGGCTTTCCAAATTAGTCATGCTTCCTTGTTTCCTGAGGAGCAGAGCGACTAGAAACTCCAGTGAGGAGGAGCCATAGTGAATTCATTGCTATCCTGAACACTGGATGGAGACCCTCCTGGGCTAGCTACCCTTTTCGCTGTTGTTTTCGTCCTGATTTTATTTCCTTCTCCCTTCGACGTAGCTAAAAAACATGAACCACCTTGAAGACGTTATGCCGGACTCCCCAGGTCTCCCACTTCCTTGCTCCCTTTCCCCGGCGAAAGACCCGGCAGGAGGTCAGGGCCAGCGGATTGACCCTGCCTGCTGTTTTAATTGGCGCTTCATTAAAGATGGATGCGTGGCTGGAGGAAAAGGCTGAGATGCAGCCAAGGGTTGCCTCGGGTCCGGAGTCTACCTCTGATTGATGCCCCCCTCTTCTCCAACCCTCAAAACCCTTTTCTTCCTTTCTATCCATCTCCTAGGTACGATGGGAGGTCTCTTTTTGGATGGCGAAGAGAGCCCCGCGCTGGAGGATGTCAGCAAGTGGACGGTGGAGGACGTCTGCAGCTTTGTCGGCGGACTGTCCGGCTGCGCAGAATACACTCAGGTACATACATCCCCAAGGACTCCGCTTCCAAATGGGATTTTCTCTTTGCCACCCACAAAGACGCTGTTTCGAGAGGGGGAAAAGAAATCAAGAACTCGTAGAACTTCTCGGCTGCGTTGATTTCCGGGAAGTGGGTGGAACGGGGCTGGGAAATCCTCAACGGGAATATCCATAACGGGTAGGGACAAGAACTGGGTTGCTGTGAGTTTTCCAGGCTGTCTGGCCATTTTTTATTTGTCATAACTGCAAGTCACTTCTGGTGTGAGAGAATTGGCCATCTGCAAGGACGTTGCCCAGGGATGCCCGGATGTTTTGATCTTTTCCCATCCTTTTGGGAGGCTTCTCTCATGTCCCCGCATGGGGAGCTGGAGCTGACAGAGGGAGCTCATCCGTACTCTCCCTGGATTCGAACCTCCAACCTGTCCATCTTCAGTACTGCCACCATTGCGCCATCAGGGGCTCCATTGTCTGGCCATGTTCAAGAAGCATTCTCTCCTGACGTTTCGCCTACATCTATGGCAGACATCCTCAGAGCTTGTGAGGTCTGTTGAAAACGAGGAATGCTTCTGGAACATGGCCACACAGCCCGAAAAACTTGCAGCAACCCATTTACATTACGATTCAGAACAGTAGCAAAATTACAGTTATGTAGAAGCAATGAAAATAATGTTATGGTTGGGGGTCACCACCACATGAGGAACTGTATTAAGGGGTCATGGCATTAAGAAAGTTGAGAACAACTAGGTTAAACCCTTGTGCTGGCAGGACTGCTGATCGAAAGGTTGGCGGTTCGAATCGGCGAGTGGGGTGAGCTCCTGTCTGTCAGCTCCAGCTTCCCATTTGGGGTCATGAGAGAAAAGCCTCCCACAGGATGGTAACATGAAGTCACGGCATTCAGAAGGTTGAGTACCACTGCGTTAAACCCTTGTGCTGGCAGGACTGCTGATCGAAAAGGTCGATGGTTCAAACCCGAGGTATGAGGAGAGCTCCCGTCTGTCAGCTCTAGCTTCCCATTTTKGGGACATGAGAGAAAAGCCTTCCACAGGGTGATAACATGGAGTTGTGGCATTCAGAAGGTCGAGTACCACTGGGTTAAACCCTTGTGCTGATAGAAAGGTTAGCAGTTTGAATCAGGGAGTGGGGTGAGCTCCTGGTCTTGTCAGCTCCAGCTCCCCATTTTGGGGACATGAGAGAAAAGCCTCCCACAGGATGGTAACATGRGGTCGCGGCGTTTCGAAGGTTGAGTACCACTGGGTTAATCCCTTGTGCTGATCGAAAGGTCGGCAGTTCGAATCGGGGAGTGGGGCGAGCTCCCATCTGTCAGCTCCAGCTTCCCATTTTGGGGACATGAGAGAAAAACCTCCCACAGGGTGATAACATGGTGTTGCGGCATCCAGAAGGTGCCGAAGGGACACTGCCACCGCACCCTTCGTAAACAAGGGCATGTCAACACTTCCAGAGCTGGCCAACTAAGAGAAAACATGTATGAAGGTGGCACGGAGGGAGTTAAAAGCGGATGCAGCTCTTTTGCTGTTGCTTTTGTCCACGTCAATCCTGGCATTGAACCGGTTCTTTGACTCCGCAAGGAAGTCAGGCCGCCTGGGGAGGCACCGTGAAGCCGCCGGCCTGCTTCCTCTCCTCCGGAAACCGCAGCCGCTGCAGCCAGGGAGGTCTGGCATGGCGCTGACCTGCGCTGGGCAGCACAAGCCCGGCGTTGGAAGCCGCGGAGAGCCCCAGGGAGCCTCCATCTGCGTCTCTTTGCATCCCACACACAGCTTGGCTGTTTGGCTTTTGAGGAGGGCAGGAGCAGAGGGAGGCTTCCAGCTCGGCGAGGAAGGAAAGCAATCCCGTCAGTTGAGGTCTGCTGGGTCACAGCACAAAGGGAACACATACCGCGAGGAGAACGCCACTAGTGAGCGTGCCCTCCTTTCGGAGGAAATACTTTGCACAGCTGCTCTGTCTGCATTCAGTCATTTACTGAGCGGAACTAAATGGCTGAATGCAGCTCTCGGCACCGATCCCGTTTGTGTACGTTCCACTCCTTGCAAGGAGAAAGCAAGCACAGCAAGGAGAGGCCCCAGATAGAACCATCTCCCTTGGGTAGACATTCTCTATTTCAGAGAAAGAGTACCTATGGACCAAAGTGGTCCCTAGTCAAGTTTTCCCTGGTCAAAGTGGTGTTTGGTCAAAGAGGTCTCTGGTCAAATGTTCCCTGGTCAAAGTGGTCCTGGTCAAAGAGGTTATTGGTCAAAGACGTCTCTGGTTAAGTGGTCCTTGGTTAAAGAGATTCTTGGTCAAAGAGGTCCCTGGTCAATGTGGTCTCTGGTCAAAGAGGTCCCTGGTCAAAGAGGTCCTTGGTCAAAGTGGTCTCTGGTCAAAGAGGTCCTTGGTCAAAGAGGTCTCTGGTCAGAGTGGTCCCTGGTCAAAGTGGTCCTGGTCGAAGAGTTTCTTGGTCAAAGAGGTCACTGGTCAAAGTGGTCCTGGTCAAATAGGTTCCTGGTCAAAGTGGTCCCTAGTCAGAGTGGTCCCTGATCAAAGAGGTCCCTGATCAGAGGTCCCTAGTCAATATGGTCTCTGGTCAAAGTGGTCCCTGGTCAAAGAGGTCCCTAGTCAAAGTGTTCCCTGATGAAAGTGGTCCCTGGTCAAAGAGATTCTTGGTCAAAGAGGTCCTGGTCAAAGAGGTCCTTGGTCAAAGTGGTCCTTGGTCAAAGTGATCTCTGGTCAAAGGTCTTTGGTCAAGTGGTCCCTGGTCAAAGTGGTCCCTGGTCAAAGTGATCCCTGGTCAAAGTGGTCCCTGGTCAAAGAGATCTCTGGTCAAAGTGGTCCCTGGTCAATGTGGTCTCTGGTCAAAGTGGTCCCTGGTCAAAGAGGTCCCTGGTCAAAGTGGACCCTGGTCAAAAAAAGGTTGGGAACCACTGCTCTATTTCAATGAAGACTCATTAAGACATGGCTGCTTTCAGAACTATGTTCCAACCCAACTAATGGTTCTCTGAAGGCTACAGAGGTTGACACTGCTCCAGGGCCACTTAACGATCCCTTGTGCTTTTATGTTAAGTCCACACTGCAGCTCAATAGGCTGTAGTGTTTCTGAACCAGCTTGAGCCATTTGATAATGGCATCCCTTCTCTTTCCCCATCAACAGGTCTTCCGGGAGCAGGCCATCGATGGTGAAACCTTGCCTCTTTTGACCGAAGAGCACTTACTGAACAACATGGGACTGAAACTGGGACCAGCGTTGAAGATACGATCGCAGGTAAGAGAGAAAGGAAACCAGAGTCTCTGGAACTTCAGTCAACAGCCAGTGTTGTCTACTGAGATGAAGCCAAGGGTCACATTCTCCTCAGACATGAGCCACCACTCCTCGACCATCTGGGAGTCAAGAAATCCCTGCAATTTCTGTGCAGGATACATTTCATGGGGTTCTAGATCAGTATTTGTCAAACTGGGGCTCCAGACCCCTGGGGGAGTTGCAAGGGGGTTTCAGAGGGGTCAACAAGGACCATCAGAAAACACGTATTTCTGATGGTCTGAGGGACCCCTTTGGCAGAGAAGGATGAAGATCTCTTCGCCTGTCCTGCTCTTCCTTTTTGGAAAAAGATGGCAAATCCTCCCCCACCAAAAGCCCTCCTCTGCTGTGATTGGCCAGCCTCTCAGCTAAGGGGAGGGCTGTATCTGAGGCTCCAAGCAAGGAGGGGAGGGCAGGCATGCTTGGTGTATGGCAGCGTGGTTCACATGTGTGAGCGAGGGAGAGCGTGGAAGGCTGGAGGGAGGCTCATACCAGCGAGTCCCTTCAAGGCATGGGGGTTCAGTGTGGGAAGTTTGGCCCAATTCTATTGTCGGCGGGGTTCAGAATCCTCTTTGATTGTAGGTGAACTATAAATCCCAGCAACTACAACTCCCAAACGTCAAGGTCTACTTTTCCTCAAACTCCACCAGTGTTCACATTTGGGCATAAGCGGGGAGGGGAGAGCAAGCATGCTTGGCACATGGCCGCATAGTGCTACAACTTCCAAATGTCAAGGTCTATTTTCACCAAACTCCACCAGTGTTCACATTTGGGCATAAGCAGGGAGGGGAGAGCAGGCGTGCTTGGCACATGGCAGCATAGTGCTACAACTTCCAAATGTCAAGGCCTATTTTCTCCAAACTCCACCAGTGTTCACATTTGGGCATAAGCAGGGAGGGGAGAGCAGGCGTGATCAGTGCAAGGCAGCGTTGTGTGCATGTGCGAGCGAGGGAGAGCAGGCGAGGCTGGAGAAAGGCCCATGCCAGGGAATCCCTGTCAAGGCCTATTTTCWCCAAACTCCACCAGTGTTCACATTTGGGCAGAAGCAGGGAGGGGAGAGCAGGCGTGATCAGCGCAAGGCAGCGTTGTGTGCATGTGCGAGCAAGGGAGAGCAGGTGAGGCTGGAGAAAGGCCCATGCCAGCAAGTCCCTGTCAAGGTCTATTTCCACCAAACTCCACCAGTGTTCACATTTGGGCAGAAGCAGGGAGGGGAGAACAGGTGTGCTCAGCGCAGGGCAGCATGTTACAGATATGTGGGTGAGGGAGAGCAGGCGAGGCTGGAGGGAGGCTCGTGCCTGTGAGTAGCAATGAAGTAGCAATGAAAATAATGTTATGGTTGGGAGTCACCACAACATGAGGAACTGGATTAAGGGGTCGTGGCGTTAGGAAGGTTGAGAAACACGGCTATAAAGTTTCCCTTGTACTCCCAAAAGAGTTGGCGCGAACGGGAGCCCCCCTGCCCTCTCCCCATCCGCTCGCCAAGGATGCCAGAGATGCGGCGCTCCTATTAATCACCTTCCGTCTTGCTCCTTTGCACCTCTGCAGCTGGTTTCTGTTAGGGCGGCAATAAAAACAACCCAAAACAACCAGTGCATTATTTGGGTAGCAAAACGTGGGGGGTTTTCATTTTCGCGTTTTCGCTTTCCCCTCCCAGTGCACAAAACACAAAAAGGGGGGCCACCCTCTTCCAATGAACATGAACGTTCCTGGATTCCCGCCTCTCCTGCTTTCTTCTTCCGTGAATCAGTTTTATTTCCTGCGGAATTGATCCACGGGGAACAATTGCCCAGAGAACCTTTTTATTAGGCCCCTCGTAAACAGTAAGGGCTGCAGGGAAAGTAATAAAGTCGCCCGTATTGTTTTAACATAATATAACGAATGTATATGGCTGGTGGGTCGAGGGGGGGGGGTCGGAGGGGAGTCAGGGGCTAAGTCAGCAAAGGGTGTTTATTCCATCATTGTCCGTCTCCAAATGAGAGGMTTTGCTTTGGGATWGTACYYGAGTCAAGRTTTTTGGAAGGAAAGGAGTGGATGAACGGTCYGAACCCSTAAGTCCAGAAGAAAGGGAGAGCRGCAGTCTATCCATCGCAGTCTGGGGCTTSAGGGCTGAACCTRTCYTTCTTCTGAAGGTATTTGGTRGCATTCCAGTTAGGCTGTGCTACAAGTCCTGCTATCTCTTCACCTTCTGCTCTGCTTTTGGTCATAGTTAATTCCTCGGCTTCGGGGAAGTAGTTCCTGTAGATCCCAACCGGTGGACCACAGCCCACAAGTGGCCCACGAGACCTAAACTAAGGTCCAAGAGACATGCATTTTTAGGACGGTTTAGGGGGTCCCTGGTCAAAGTGGTCCTTGGTCAAGTAGTCCCTCGTCAACATGGCCCCTGGACAAAGTGGTCCCTGCTCAACATGGTCCCTGGTCAAGTAGTCGCTGGTCAACATGGTCCCTGGTGAAGTGGTCCCTGGTCAACATGGTCCCTGGTCAAGTACTCCCTGGTAAACATGGTCCCTTGGTTAAGTAGTCGCTGGTCAACCTGGTCCCTGGTCAAAGTGGTCTCTAGTTAAGTAGTTCCTAGACAAAGTGGTCCTTGGTGAAGTAGTCACTGGTCAACATGCTCCCTGTTCAATTAGTCCCTGGTCAAAGTGGTTGCTGGTCAAGTAGTCCATGGTCTACTAGGTCCCTGGTCAACATGGTTCCTGGACAAAGTGGTCCCTGAACAACATGGCCCCTGTTCAATTAGTCCCTGGTCAAAGTGGTTGCTGGTCAAGTAGTCCCTGGTCAACTAGGTCCCTGGTCAACATGGTCCCTTGGTCAAGTAGTCACTGGTTAACATAGTCCCTGGTCAAAGTAGTCCCTGGACAAAGTGGCGCCTGTTCAATTAGTCCCTGGTCAACATGGTCCCTGGAAAAAGTGGTCCCTGGTCATAGTGATCTCTGTTCAGGTAGTCCCTGGTCAACATGTTTTGATGTTTTACTATTGTTTTGGGGGGCTTCTCAAGAAACCGCAAGTCGCTTCTGGTGTGAGAGAATTGGCCATCTGCAAGGATGTTGCTCAGGGGATGCCTGGATGTTTTACCTTCATTTTGGGAGGCTTCTTTCATGTCCTCTTGCATGGAGAGCTGGAGCTGACAGAGGAGCTTACCCGCTCTTCCCGGATTCAAACCACTGAGCGACTTGAGAAACTGCAAGTCACTTCTGGGGTGAGAGAATTGGCAGTCTGCAAGGATGTTGCCTAGGGGACATTGCCCGGATGTTTTGATGTTTTACCATCGTTTTGGGAGATTTCTCTCATGTTCCCGCATGGGGAGCTGGAGCTGACACAGGGAGCTCATCCACACTCTCCCTGAATTCGAACCTCTGATCTGTCGTCTTCAGTCCTGCTGGCACAAGGGTTTAACCCATTGCACCAATAGATTAGTACCAGAGTGTAACTGCTTCTACTGTTTGTGTGCTCACTCACATCATGTCCGTTTTTGTTCTCACCCACAGGTAGCCAAGAGGGTCGGCCGCGTGTTGTACATGGCCAGCTTCCCCATGGCTTTCCCGCTGCAGCCTCCAGGTCTGCGACCCACTGACCGCGACTTGCCTCCTGCCGCCGAGCTGCGCCCGTCCTCCACGGGAAGCGTGCCCTCCTCCCCCTACCACAGCACTCTCCTCCCCACCAGCCGCGTCTCGCCAAAGCAGGAAAACGGAAACCCTTTGCTCGCCGGCCTCAACGACGCCGCCAAGCCGCCGTCTTAACCGCCCCGCCGCCTCTGCCTTCTCCCGCTTCGTCGTTCGGATTCCCGGAGCCGAGGCCTACACGGACTCCGAGGAACGGAAAGAGTCCGTGCGAAAGGGAGATGGCCAGGATGAGCAGGGCAGGGGGAAACCAACCCAAAGATTCCTCGGAAGCAATTTGGAAGCGACGTACGGTTTGGGAGGGGACTGTGACGGTCTTTCTTTCGCAATTTGGGAGATCGTCCGAGAGAGTCGAGGACTCTGCTTGCCATTCCCTGCCCGGACGGAAACTGTAATCATCTCCCCTTTCCTTGTCCCTCGCCGGAACATGTAAAACCGTTCCTCTTTCGGGGTGTGTCTATGCATCGCTAAAGAACGACTTTCGAAACAATACCAAAGACATCGACGAACCGAACTCCATGTTTACTTCTATTTGGACGGTACGCCCTGTGCGGTACAGTTTTCGCTCTCCGTTTTGTTTTGTGTTTTGTTACAAGGATTTTGCATTTCAGGGTTTTGCTGCTTCCGACACTGCAAAAGACTCTCGTTCTCGCCGAGCTCTGCACAGACTGAACCGACGAATAATAATATTACGAATATAGTGTTAGGGAACCGAGGGGAGCGAGGGATGTGGCGCAGGCGGTTCTCCGCTCCTCCAACAATGTGTGTACAGAACCCGTGCGTCCCGTTCTGATTTGGTACTCGCTTCGTGATCCGGCGGTGCCCGGGTTACTTGAAGAAGGCCTTGTTTGTTTTGGGGTGTTGTGTGGTCATACGTTACTCTCTTTCTATTTTGCTTTTTATGAATGCTCCCTAAGGATCTGGGTGAACTACAACTTCCAAAAAATCTTGGGTCAATCCTCCCCAAACCCTGCCACTATATACAGTTGGCCACCTTGGGTCTGTGTACCAAGTGTGGTCCAGATGTGTCAGTTGTAGTTCTGGATACACGTGAACTACAACTCCCATATGCCAAGGCCAATCACTCCCAAACCCCGCCTGTATGCACAGTTTGCCACCTTGGGTCTGTGTGCCAAGTTTGGTCCAGATGTGTCAGTTGTAGTTCTGGATACACATGAACTACAACTCCCATATGCCGAGGCCAATCACTCCCAAACCCCACCTTTATGCACAGTTGGCCATGTTGGATCTGTGTGCCAAGTGTGGTCCAKATGTGTCAGTTGTAGTTCTGGWTACACGTGAACTACAACTCCCATATGCCAAGRCCARTCACTCCCAAACCCCGCCTGTATGCACAGTTTGCCACCTTGGGTCYGTGTGYCAAGTGTGGTCCAGATGTGTCAGTTGTAGTTCTGGATACACGTGAACTACAACTCCCATATGCCATGGCTAATCACTCCCAAACCCCGCCTGTATGCACAGTTGGCCGTAATGGATCTGTGTGCCAAGTTTGGTCCAGGTCCATCGTCGGCGAGCCATGCAAATTCCACACCAATGGAGAGAGCTTCATCTATGCTGACGATCATGCTCATCTATGCTGACGATCATGCTATCACCGCTCAAGCTCCTAGAAATCATGAATTCTCCCCAAGCCCCTCTAGCATAGGAAAGAGGTAAGGGAGAGGCAGTGGGCAGGGTCATGCAAATTCCACACCAATGGAGAGAGAAAGGAACCCTAGGATGTGGTGCTCACTACAACCTTCAAGATCCTTGGAGGGAGTGCTTTCTGGATAAGGGTGAACTACAACTCCAACATGCCAAGGACAATCACCCCTAAACCCCGCCTGTATGCACAACTGGCCATGTTTGATCTTTGTGCCAACTTTGGTCCGGATCCATCATCGGCTGGGTTTAGTGCTCTCTGGATAAAGGTGAACTACAACTCCCAGATTCCCAGGGCAATCACCCTTAAATCCTAGTTGTATGCGCAACTGGTCATGTTGGGTCTGTGTGCTAAGTTTGGCCTAGATTCATCATCGGCTGGGTTGAGCACTCTCTGGATACAAGGTGAACTACAACTCCCAGATTCCCAGGGCAATCACCCTCAAATCCTAAGTGTATGCACAGCTGGTCATGTTGGGTGTGTGGGCCAAGTTTGGTCCAGATCCATCATCGCCTAGGTTGAGCACTTTCTGGATACAAGGTGAACTACAACTCCCAGATTCCCAGGGCAATCACCCTTAAATCCTGGCTGTATGCACAGCTGGTCATGTTGGGTGTGTGTGCCAAGTTTGGTCCAGATCCATCATCAGCTGGGTTGAGCACTCTCTGGATAAGGGTGAACTACATCTCCCGTATGCCAAGGGCAATCACCCCCAATGTCCACCATGAGGGGTCTGTGTGCCAAGTGTGGCCCAGGTCCGTCATCTGCTGGGGTGTTTTCTGAATACAAGTGAACTATAACTCCTGAATACCAAGTTCAATCACCCCCAAACCCAGCCAGTATGCAAAGTTGGCCATGTTGAGTCTGTGTGCCAAGTTTGGTCCAGATCCATCATTGGTGGGATTCAGAGGGCTCACAGAATATAGATGAACTATAACTCCCGAATGCCAAGTTCAATCACACCCGAACCCAGCCAGTATACAAAGTTGGCCATGTTGGGTCTGTGTGCCAAGTTAATTCCAGGTCCATCGTTGGTGGGGTTTAGAGTGCTCTTAAGAGGTGCACTATACATCCCAGTCCCTAGAACTCCTATAAATCATGGTCAGCCAGTTACAGAAGGGACAGTGTTTCATCTATGCTGACGATCATGCCATCCCCGCTCAAGCTCCTATAAATCAGGGTGAATTCTCCCAAACCCCCTCTAGCATAGGAAAGGGTTAAGGGAGAGGCAGTGGGCAGGGTCATGCAAATTCCACACCAGTGGAGAGAGAAAGGAACCCTGGGATGTCCTTGCAAGGTCCTTGGAGGAGATGCTTTTGGTGGCTCGTCAGCACTGTGGGTTACAGCTGTTTGTGGAAGCGGAAGGCTGTCTGTGTGACAACCTCCCGCCTCACCCAATTCCACACCAATGGAAAGAGAAAGGAACCCTGGGATGTGGTACAACCTGCAAGGTCCTTGGAGGGGGGGTGCTTTTGGTGGCTCATCAGCACTGTGAGTTAAAGATGGTTGTGGAGGCGGGATGCTGCTTGTGTGACAACCTCCCACCTCACCAATTCCACACCAATGGAGAGAGAAGGGAACCCTGGGATGTGGTGCTCACTACAACCGGCAAGGTCCCTGGAGGAAGTGCTTTTGGTGGCTTGTCAGCACTGTGGGTTAAAGCTGTTTGTGGAGGCAGGAGGTGCTTGTGTGACAACCTCCCGCCTCATCAATTCCACACCAATGAAGAGAGAAAGGAACCCTGGGATGTGGTACAACCTGCAAGGTCCTTGGAGGGGGTGCTTTTAGTGGCTCGTCAGCACTGTGCGTTAAAGCTGTTTGTGGAGGCGGGAGGCTGTCTGTGTGACAACCTCCCACCTCAGCAATTCCACACCAATGGAGAGAGAAAGGAACCCTGGGATGTGGTGCTCACTACAACCGGCAAGGTCCTTGGAGGAAGTGGTTTTAGTGGCTTGTCAGGACTATGGGTTAAAGATGTTTGTGGAGGCGGGAGGCTGTTTGTGTGACATACAGACGTATACATTTTCACTTTTATTATGTGTATAGATGTGGGGAGTGTATGTGCGCGTGCGTGGTTACTTTGGAAAGAGGGCGGGGGTCGGTACCTGAGAAGGCCTATGGGGCAGCCCGCCTGCGCCGCCCTTGCCCCGCTCCCCAGCTCGCCCTTTGTACAGTAGTGGAAAACAATCACGTGGTTGATGCTCGTCCGTCTTTCTCTCGACTTTCCGTTGGAAACAACTGCACGTTCTACTTATTTTTGTTGGTTTGTTTGCCTTTTTTCAGAACCGAATGAAATCAAGAGAAAGATCGCTCGGTGGTACCTTCGCTTCTTTGTCCTCTCTTGTAAATGGTAACGATCTGTCACCTCGAGGCCAATGCTTTCTGACAAAACAATTTAAATAATAATAATAATAATAATAATAATAATAATAATAATAAAGAAATCACTTAATTTATAAAATGGTGGCTCTGCAGCCTGACTGTGTCTTTCAAAAGAGGGGTGTTTTGGTGGAAGAAGAATGGGAATGCACTGAGTTTCCAGCCGGAGCGGTACCTATTGATCTACTCACATGTTTTTGAACTGCTAGGTTGGCAGAAGCTGGGGTTAACTGCAGGAGTTCACCCCGCTCCCATGGATTTGAACCAACAACCTTTCAGTCAGCAAGTCAGCAGTTTAACATTTGCATGTTTTCGAACTGCTAGGTTGGCAGAAGCTGGGGTTAACTGCAGGAGCTCACCCCACTCCCGTGGATTCGAACCGCCAACCTTTCTGTCAGCAAGATCTGGGGCTAACAGCGGGAGCTCACTCTGCTCCTTGGATTCAAACCACCAACCTTTCAGTCAGCAAGTCCAGCAGGTCAGCGGTTTGACATTTGCATGTTTTCGAACTGCTAGGTTGGCAGGAGCTGGGGCTAACAACAGGAGCTCATCCCACTCCTATGGATTCCAATCGCCAACCTTTCGGTCAGCAAGTCCAGCAGGTCAGCGGTTTAACATTTGCATGTTTTTGAACTGCTAGGTTGGCAGAAGCTGTGGCTAACAGTGGGAGCTCACCTCGCTCCTGTGGATTCAAACCGCCAACCTTTCGGTCAGCAAGTCCAGCGAGTTAGCAGTTTAACATTTGCATGTTTTCAAACTGCTAGGTTAGCAGGATCTGGGGCTAACAGTTGGAGCTCACGCTGACCTGCAGATTCAATCCACCAACATTTCAGTCAGCAAGTCCAGCAGGTCAGCAGTTTAACATTTGCGTGTTTTCAAAATGCTAGGTTGGCAGAAGCTGGGGCTAACAGTGGGAGCCCAAGCCGCTCCCGTGGATTCAAATACTGTAAATAAATAACTAAATGTGGGTGAAAGTTCAGGAGAGAATGCTTCCAGAATATGGGAATATAAATGCTGTGAAATAAATAAATAAATAAATGTGGGCGAAAGGTCAGGAGAGAATGCTTCTGAAACATGGGAATATAAATGCTGCAAATAAATAAATAAATGTGGGCAGAAGGTCAGGAGGGAATGCTTCCGGAACATAGGAATATAAATGCTGCAAATTATTTAATTAGCGTGGGCAAAAGGTCAGGAGAGAATGCTTCCGAAATATGGGAATATAAATGCTGCAAAATAAATAAATAAATAAATGTGGGCGAAAGGCCAGGAGAGATTGCTTCCAGAATATGGGAATATAAATGCCGCAAAATAAATAAATAAATAAATAAATATTGGCGAAAGGTCAGGAGAGAATGCTTCCGAAATATGGTAATATAAATGCTGTAAAATAAATAAATGTGGGTGAAAGGTCAGGAGAGATTGCTTCTGGAACATGGGAGTGTAAATGCTGCAGATAGATAGATAGATAGATAGATAAATAAATAAATAAATAAGGGCAAAAGGTCAGGAGAGAATGCTTCCAGGACATGGGAATATAAATGCTGTAGATAAATAAATAAATCTGGGCGAAAGGTCAGGAGACAATGCTTCCGGAACATGGGAATATAAATGCTGCAAATAAATAAATAAATGTGGGCGAAAGGTCAGGAGAGATTGCTTCCTAAACATGGGAGTGTAAATGATGTGGATAGATAAATAAATAAATAAATAAACAAGGACGAAAGGTCAGGAGAGAATGCTTCCAGAATATGGGAATATAAATGCTGTAGATAAAGAAATAAATAGATGTGGGTGAAAGGTCAGGAGAGAATGCTTCTGAAACATGGGAGTGCAAATGCTGGAGATAAATAAATAAATAAATGTGGGCGAAAGGTCAGGAGAGAATGCTTCCGGAATATGGGAATATGAATGCTGCAAATAAATAAATGAATAAATAAATAAATGTGGGCGAAAGGTCAGGAGAGAATGCTTCCGGAACATGGCCAGACAGCCCGGAAAACTCGCCACGAACCAGTGACTCCCTTTGACGGCAACATCTAATCCTTCTGCATCGGAAGGGAGCGCTGTAAAGAGATTCGGGGCCTGCGCCACTGAAAAAGGTGTATTTTTCACCGCGTTCTTTTATTGCCGGAGCCTCATGGCCAAACCGCAATTTTTACCGTTTCTCCCCAAACCCGTAAAAAAGTCCCCTCGAGAAGGTTTCCACGTTCCAAGTTGGTGGCAGCTTCGAGGGAGCAAGGTCCTCCCGCCTCTCGGAAGGGGAAAGCCGGGTCACCCCGCTCCCCAAAGCCCCGTGTGGCTCTCCCAGCCAGCCAGCGGTCAATCACCCTCCTCGTCGGAGAAGTCCAGCTCTTCCACCACGTCCTCCGGTCCTTGAGCCAGTTGCCGCAGTTCGGCCGCAGACAGCTGCTTCCCGGCTCCCTTGGGCTTGGCCCCGCCATCGCCTTCTTCCCCTGAAGAAGGAAGAGCGCACAGAGGTGTCAACCTGCCTTGGCAGATGGAGAGGAGGCTCATTGCTAATTAGTCACAAACACTCATTAATGTATCAGCCTGGGATGCTGCATTTCCCAAACAGTATATGCGGTGGGTGACAACACTCAGAATCCCTTCCATGGAGTAGAAGGGAGGGGAGAGCAGGCGTGCTTGGCGCATGGCAGATGGAGAATCCTCCCACCAAAAGCCCTCCTCCGCTGTGATTGGTTGGCCTTTTTCTGAGTCTTCAAGAGAGGAGGGGAGAGCAGATGTGCTAGGTGCATGGCAGCATGGTGCACATGTGTGGGCAAGGGAGAGCACGTGAGGCTGGAAGGAGGCTCGCACTAGTGAGCCCCTTCCAAGGCATGGGGATTCTGTGTGGGAAGTTTTGCCCAGATTTATCATTGTTGTCCACAGTACTCTCTGGATGCAGGTGAACTACAACTCCAAACTCAAGGTCAACGCCTACCATTCAGTTCTAATCAAGGTGGCCAATTGCAGCATTCACACTTGCCTCAAACAGACACAAGTTCCACAGATATAAAAACCCCAATTGCCTGGTTTGCAAGAGACTTCACGACTCCTGAGGATGCCTGGCATAGATTTGGGTGAAACGTCAGGAGTGAATGCTTCTGGAACATGGCCAGACAGTGTCGTAAACTCTCAGCAATCCATTGGGACAGTCAGAGCCTTTGGCTACTGAGGTAAGGAGCAGTGACTCAGTTTCCCAGTTGCTTTAGGAAGGGGCAGGCACTCTGCCATTTCGGATGGGGAGAAGGAGGGAGGGAGGGAGCCATGCGCGGCACACGGAGTGATTCACGGTGGCAGATGGCGGAGGGTTGGCACAGGAGCCCCTCTCCTGCTGCCCAGAATAGATGAGCAGCGGAGACGGGAGCTGCGAGCGCTTGGCGGTGTTTCCTTGCCAGGCTCGGAGCCACTTCTCAGCAACTGCCAACCTGGCAAGGTAGCGAGAGGTGAAATTGCTCCCCGCACCACTTCTCTCCAAACCTTGGTGTGCATTCGCATTCACAGAATCATAGAGTGCTTCCTGATGTCCATGAAATGCCTGTGTGTGTTCGGTGTGCGGGAATGGGGACCCGATATTAGCCAGGTAAGGCTAGGGTTAAGGTTGGAAGAGACCTCATGGGCCATCCAGTCCAACCCCATTCTGCCACGAAGCGGGAAAATCACATTCAAAGCACTCCCGACAGATGGCCATCCAGCCTCTGTTTCAAAGCCTCCACCACACTCCGGGGCAGAGAGTTCCACTGCTGAACAGCTCAACCACAAAGCTGTGATCCCAGTCAACGATAAGCATACTCTTCTTACCATCAGAATCACTCCAGTTCTCTTCCTCGTCCTCTTCATCATCATCCTGCACTTCATATTCTCCTTCGTCGTCATCGTCGTCTTCCTCTTCACTGCCACCGCCACCTGATGCCCTGTCTAGGCTGCCCTTCTTGGTCTTTGATTTGCCTGCAAAAAAAGGACAGAAAAGAGAATCCTTACGATCATGAAAAGAGGAGGAACTAACTCGAGCAGCGAACAGGGACTTGCAAATCCAGCAGGAGTGCAGCTTTCAAGGGAGAACTTTCCAAGACATCACATACTAGGCATACTGTGAACAACTGCACAGTTGGGGGCTACACTGGTGCATACTGGGCCCATAACCCAATGTCATACCAGTGTTAGTAATTCAACAATATTTTCTGACTTGCAGAGTACTGAAGTTGAGCTTTGCACTGGGTGTTAGACTGCTCTTGTTACTTGCCAATACTGGCTTACACTGGTGTATACTGGGCCCATAACCCAATGCCATACCAGTGTTAGTAATTCAACAATATTTTTGCGGATTTTCATTTTTCACGGGTGGTCCTGGAACATAACACCCCTGATAAGTGAGGGAACACGGGGTGTGTGTGTATGTATATGAAATCCCTACTTCGCGGATTTTCACTTTTCACGGGTGGGCCTGGAATGTAACACTCCTGATAAGAGACGGAACACTGTGTGTGTATGTATATGAAATCCCTACTTTGCGGATTTTCACTTTTTGCAGTTAGTCCTGGAACGTAACACCCCTGATAAGTGAGGGAACACTGTGTGTGCATGCATATAATCCCTACTTTGCGGATTTTCACTTTTCGTGGGTGGTCCTGGAGCGTAACATCCCTGATAAGTGAGGGAACACTGTGTGTGAGTGTGTATCTATATAAAATCCCTACTTTGCGGATTTTCACTTTTCACGGGTGGTCCTGGAGCGTAACATCCCTGATAAGTGAGGGAACACTGTGTGTGAGTGTGTATCTATATAAAATTCCTACTTCGCGGATTTTCACTTTTCACTGGTGGTCCTGGAACGTAACACCCCTGATAAGTGAGGGAACACTCTGTGTGTGTGTGTGAGTGTGTATCTATATAAAATCCCTACTTTGCGGATTTTCACTTTTCACGGGTGGTCCTGGAACATAACACTCCTGATAAGTGAGGGAACACTGTGTGTGTGTGTTTGTGTGTATCTATATAAAATCCCTACTTTGGGGATTTTCACTTTTCGAGGGTGGTCCTGGAACATAACACTCCTGATAAGTGAGGGAACACTGTGTGTGTGTGTTTGTGTGTATCTATATAAAATCCCTACTTTGCGGATTTTCACTTTTCACGGGTGGTCCTGGAGCGTAACATCCCTGATAAGTGAGGGAACACTGTGTGTGAGTGTGTATCTATATAAAATTCCTACTTTGCGGATTTTCACTTTTCACGGGTGGTCCTGGAACATAACATCCCTGATAAGTGAGGGAACACTGTGTGTGAGTGTGTATCTATATAAAATCCCTACTTTGGGGATTTTCACTTTTCGAGGGTGGTCCTGGAGCGTAACATCCCTGATAAGTGAGGGAACACTGTGTGTGAGTGTGTATCTATATAAAATTCCTACTTCGCGGATTTTCACTTTTCACTGGTGGTCCTGGAACGTAACACCCCTGATAAGTGAGGGAACACTCTGTGTGTGTGTGTGAGTGTGTATCTATATAAAATCCCTACTTTGCGGATTTTCACTTTTCACGGGTGGTCCTGGAACATAACATCCCTGATAAGTGAGGGAACACTGTGTGTGAGTGTGTATCTATATAAAATCCCTACTTTGGGGATTTTCACTTTTCGAGGGTGGTCCTGGAACATAACACTCCTGATAAGTGAGGGAACACTGTGTGTGTGTGTTTGTGTGTATCTATATAAAATCCCTACTTTGCGGATTTTCACTTTTCACGGGTGGTCCTGGAGCGTAACATCCCTGATAAGTGAGGGAACACTGTGTGTGAGTGTGTATCTATATAAAATTCCTACTTCGCGGATTTTCACTTTTCACTGGTGGTCCTGGAACGTAACACCCCTGATAAGTGAGGGAACACTCTGTGTGTGTGTGTGAGTGTGTATCTATATAAAATCCCTACTTTGCGGATTTTCACTTTTCACGGGTGGTCCTGGAACATAACATCCCTGATAAGTGAGGGAACACTGTGTGTGAGTGTGTATCTATATAAAATCCCTACTTTGGGGATTTTCACTTTTCGAGGGTGGTCCTGGAACGTAACACTCCTGATAAGTGAGGGAACACTGTGTGTGTGTGTTTGTGTGTATCTATATAAAATCCCTACTTCGCGGATTTTCACTTTTCGCGGGTGGTCCTGGAACATAACACTCCTGATAAGTGAGGGAACACTGTGTGTGTGTGTTTGTGTGTATCTATATAAAATCCCTACTTTGCGAATTTTCACTTTTCGCAGGTGGTCCTGGAACATAACACTCCTGATAAGTGAGGGAACACTGTGTGTGTGTGTGTATCTATATAAAATCCCTACTTTGCGAATTTTCACTTTTCGCGGGTGGTCCTGGAACATAACACCCCTGATAAGTGAGGGAACACTGTGTGTGTGTGTGTATCTATATAAAATCCCTACTTTGCGAATTTTCACTTTTCGCAGGTGGTCCTGGAACATAACACCCCTGATAAGTGAGGGAACACTCTGTGTGTGTGTATAAAATTCCTATTTTGCAGATTTTCACTTTTTGCGGGTGGTCCTGAAACATAACACCCCTGATAAGTAAGGGAACACTCTGTGTGTGTGTATATATATATATATTAGGCTTGGGCGGTTTCGTTTGTTAATTTCGTAATTCGTTATTAATTCGTATTTAAATTAGCTTACGATCCAATATTGAGCCATGCAGGACTACTGTGAGGAGTAATTAAAAATCGAAACAATTTTTCCAATTTATTTCGTATTGTTTCGTAATTGTTTCATAATTGGTTCAAAATTGTTTCGAAATTGTTTCGTAATTGTTTCATAATTATTTCTGTATGTCTGGTGCAAGTTTTATAGTTGTTGTTTGTTTTATCAGTGATAAAAAATAAATTATCACACCAACAGTCAACAACAGAGGGAGAGGGAAGCTTCAGAAGTTCCCCCTGTCCCATTTGGAGGGTTTTTTAGCATATTGCGCAATCGCGTCCGCCATTAACGAATCGATTCGTAATTTTACGAAATTTCGTATATTTTGAACTTTTTTAAAGGAAAATTTCGGAATGCAAGGGCCCCCTAAAAACGAAATGAGTTTAGAACCAAATTTTTCCGTAGTTACCCAAGCCATCCATATATATATATATATATTAGGGCTGGGCGGTTTCGTTTCGTTAATTCGTAATTCGTTAAAAATTCGATTTTTTTTTATAACGAACCATTCTGAAGCAACTTAAAAAAACCGAATTTTTAAATACGTTTTGTAAATGCTTCGTATTTCGTCATTGTATTCGTTTCGTTATTGTTTTGAGGTCGTTTCGTTATTATTTCCGCATGTCTGGGGCAAGTTTTATGTTTTTTTGTTTAATTAGTGAAAAAAATTATAATATCACACCAACAGTCAACAACAGAGGGAGAGGGAAGCTTCAGAAGGTTTTGGAGGTTTTTAAGCGTATTTCGCGGTCGCATCCGCCATTAACGAATCGATTCGTTATTGTTTCGGAAATCGATTCGTTAATTTTTTTACCATTTACGAAATTTCGTAAATATCGAACTTTTTAAAAGGAAAATTTTGTAATTATTTTAAATATCGAAACGCAAAAAAAACCCAAAAAAGAATCGATTTTAGAAACAAATTTTTCCGTAGTTACCCAAGCCATATATATATATATATATATATATATATATATATATATATAATCCCTACTTCGCGGATTTTCACTTTTTGCGGGTGGTCCTGGAACCTAACACCCGCGATAAGTGAGGGAACACTGTACATATTTATTAGAGGCTGTTCAATCCCACTACCCAAATTCACTCTGGCCCCAATACCGATCCATCCAAAATGCTCCTCTTCCAGCGGTGCCCCTTTGGCCCCACCTTCTCCCCCTCCAAAGGAAAGATGGATGGCAAGCACGGCTTCCTGCGGCAGATAATGTTGACAAGCCCCCGAGCAGCCCTATCTCGAGGAGCACAGGAGAGCAGGGGAAACAAAAAGACCATCGCTTTCCCCATTCATCACCGGCGGACGGCGGGAAAAGGATGAGCGCTCCAGCCGCGGCCGGCTGCTCCCACCTGACTGCGCTCAGTGGCAAAGCCAAAGCCGTGATTGATTCCCGGTCCCTTTGTGGCCGGTCAACAAGGAGCGATAGGTGGGGACAGGAGCATCCACGGGAGCCCTTGTTCAGCTTGGCAATCACTTTTCTAGATAAATACCCCAGCAGGATCTGAAATGCTATTGTATCCTCCCTATCATCCTCTTTTTATTCATGACACACTGTTATTATTGCACTTCCTCTACATGAAGATACACTTTTCCCCCATTGAAGCATCCCTAAAAATAGCTTTTGGAATAAACATGTTAAAATAAACCTTTTTTCCATTGGTGGTACAGAAATTAGAAAGCATGGGCAAACCATGGTTCTAAAGTACTGCAAAACTAGGGGACGCTGGAGCTCTGCTTCTAAAGTGTTTCTAACGTTGGTGCTTTGCTTCTAAAGTGTTGCTAAAGTTCTGGTGGTGAAAATTTCAGAACTCTAACAAAACTTTCAAAAATTTTGTTATAAATGGCAGTTCCTTGTTGTTCATTCGTTCAGTCGTCTCCGACTCTTCGTGACCTCATGGACCAGCCCACGCCAGAGCTCCCTGTCGGCCGTTACCACCCCCAGCTCCCTCAAGGTCAGTCCAGTCACTTCAAGGATGCCATCCATCCATCTTGCCCTTGGTCGGCCCCTCTTCCTCTTGCCTTCCACTTTCCCCAGCATAATTGTCTTCTCTAGGCTTTCCTGTCTCCTCATGATGTGGCCAAAGTACTTCAACTTTGTCTCTAGTATCTTTCCCTCCAGTGAGCAGTCGGGCTTTATTTCCTGGAGGATGGACTGGTTGGATATTCTCGCAGTCCAAGGCACTCTCAGAACTTTCCTCCACACCACAGCTCAAAAGCATCGATCTTCCTTCGCTCAGCCTTCCCTAAGGTCCAGCTCTCACATCCGTAGGTTACTACAGGGAATACCATGGCTTTGACTAGGCGGATCTTGGTTGCCAGTCTGATGTCTCTACTCTTCACTATTTTATGGAGACTGGACATTGCTCTCCTCCCAAGAAGTAAGCGTCTTCTGATTTCCTGGCCACAGTCTGCATCTGCAGTAATCTTTGCACCTAGAACTACAAAGTCTGTCACGGCCTCCACGGTTTCTCCCTCTATTTTCCAGTTGTCAATCATTCTTGTTGCCATAATCTTGGTTTTTTTGACGTTTAGCTGCAACCCGGCTTTTGCGCTTTCTTCTTTCACCTTGATTAGAAGGCTCCTCAGCTCCTCCTCGCTTTCGGCCATCAGAGTGGTGTCATCTGCATATCTGAGGTGGTTAATGTTTCTTCCAGCAATTTTCACCCCAGCTTTGCATTCATCAAGCCCCGCACATCGCATGATGTGTTCTGCATACAAGTTAAAAAGGTTGGGTGAGAGGATGCAGCCTTGCCGGACGCCTTTCCCAATCTTGAACCCGTCTCCTGTTCCGTGGTCAGTTCTGACTGTTGCTACTTGGTCCTTGTACAGATTCCTCAGGAGAGAGGGAAGGGGGCTTGGGATGCCCATCCCACCAAGAACTTGCCACAATTTATTATGATCCACACAGTCAAAGGCTTTAGAATAGTCAATAAAACAGAAATAGATGTTGTTTTTTTTCTGAAACTCCCTACCTTTCTCCATTATCCAGTAGATACTGGCGATTTGGTCTCTCATTCCTTTGCCTTTTCTAAACCCAGCTTGAACATCTGGCAACTCTCTCGCTCCATGTATTGCTGGAGTCTTCCTTGCAGGATCTTGAGCATTACCTTACTGGCATGAGAAATAAGGGCCACTGTACGGAAGTTTGAGCAGTCTTTCGCATTTCCCTTTTTTTGCTATGGGGATATAAGTTGATTTTTTCCAGTCTGATGGCCATTCTTGTGTTTTCCATATTTGCTGGCAAATGGCATGCATCACCTTGACAGCATCATCTTTTAAGTTCCTAATTGCCAATAATGAAATAACAATGAAATTTTGAAAGTATCACATGCCCTTGTATGCCCTTCTCAAGTACGGTTGGCGGGGACGAGAGATAGGGCCTTCTCGGTGGTGGCCCCTCGGCTGTGGAACGCCCTTCCCACAGACATTAGGCTAGCACCATCTCTAATGGTATTCCGCAAAAAGGTGAAGACCTGGTTGTTTGAGCAGGCGTTCAAATAATTAGTGCAATAATTGGAAATGAACATAGGAATGGAAAATGGTTGACGAGTCTGGATTATGTTTTTGTGGATGAGACGATAGTGATTAGTTATTGTAGTAAGTGTTTATTAATTGTGTGTTGCGTGGGATTGTTAACTGTTTTATATCTGGCATTGAATTTCTGCTTTTCTTGTTGGTTGTGAACCGCTGTGAGTTGCCTTCGGGCTGAGAACAGCGGTATGTAAGTAAAGTAAAGTAAATAAATAAATAAATAAATAAATAATAATTCTGTTGAGAAGTTACGAAGATGCAGGCATTACTTTTTCTGCTGAGGCTTCTTACCAAAATGGGACTGTAGAGGAGAGTCTACTGAACAAGTGAGTACCTGCCGCATACCAGTGCGGCCATCTGTTGAGGAGTTACGAAGGTGGAGGCATTACTTTTCACTTTACCAACACAACTGCTCAATGCTGGTTGTTGAATGTTTTCTTGCATGCTTCTCTCCTGTCTGCCAGGATCACCCGCAAAGAGGGGCCACTCGGTCAAGGCCACCCAGAGAGCATCACACGGCGGAGGAATGTGAACCTTGGCCTGCCAAATCCAACACCCGCTGACCCTCCATCTCTCCCCACTTCTTGGTGAGAGAGGAGAATAACACATCGGGAGCTCAGGGGGAGGAAATTGCCACCCACCGTGGCATTATCCGCCTCTTTTTCCCAACTAGGCAGCCCAAAGCACCCTAAATCCTGGGGTCGAAGAGGGGAAGCAACCCCAGCCCCCTCTCGTTCGCTTTCCCCACCGGAATCCCTTCTGGCGAGAGAGCGCCGGAGATATCAGCCTGACTTTTAATACAATTTGGTCGGGAAGCAAGCGCTCTAAAGGCTGCATTAATCTCTTTAACGATGAAGCTATTACTGGAGGTGCAGCGGAGGGGAGGGGAGCGGCGGAGGGATGGGAAATGCTCCAGGCTTCCTCCCCTCCACCTTTCCCCTTCCCT
>NW_026844811.1:16786794-16841923 GCF_025583915.1 Anolis sagrei ordinatus | reverse complement strand
CCTGAAACACTCTCTGCTTCATTCGGAAAAATGCTGCACTCGCAGAGCTCAGGCGGTGTTTGCATTTCAGTGTCAATGTTGCCTTTTGTGGAGAGTGGCTGCCAAGGTTGCGGAAGTGGTCAACATTTTCTTTCGGACACTCAGGACAGCTATGGGGCATATGGGGCCAGTGTTGTGGCTGCCCAGTTTGGTGGCATTCAGGGGGGGGGGGGTGTTGGATCCGTCCTGGGCCCAGGGGTTGTCCCTACACCTCAACCCATCACTCCCCTGCCTCCAATTTGTGGAATAGATTGGTGACGCGAAGAGAAGCAGGAGGAAGGAGAGAAAAGGTCGAGGGCAGGGGAGCCACATCGAATTTCCGGGAACGGCAGCGGGCAGGCGGTGGAGCGCAGGATGGCCTCCCGCGCCTGCCAGATTTGATCAATGGCCTGTCTGCCGCCGCGGTGGGGAGAGGCGGCAACGGAGGCATTCCTCTCATTTACCGGCTGACGGAGCTCCAGGAGGGGCGGCTTCTGCTGCGGGCGGTTATTAATGGCTTGGGGAGAGGTGGTGGATTGCCTTGTCAGGAGGCAATTAAAGCCGGCGAAGAAGGAGAAGAAGAGCGGCTCCTTCCTTCGCCGGCTGAGGAGGAGGAGGAGGAGGAGGCGGAGGCGTCTCTCCAGGCTGGGCCCGTAATGAGCGATCTGTCCGCATTAGGCGACGGCGCACCTCTAATGAACTTTAGCGGGTTTCTTCATTTATCCGGCGCGTAATCATATTACGCCAGTTTAATGTGGGGTTTCTGCGCCGTGCGCGCGGAGTGGGCCGAGCTTGAAAAGATACCCTCGCTCCTCTCCTTCGCATCCTTTATGGGGGCCACTAATGAGAGCACATCGCGTGATTAGCAAGCCTCTAATGAGCAGGAAGTGGGGGTGATGCAGGGAGTTCGGAGTGGGCAGAGACACCGTCCTCTCATCCGCTTATCCTCATACGGCCCGCGGGCCAGATACGGCCCTCCAAGGTCATTTACCTGGCCCTCGCTTAGGGTCAACCTAAGTCTGAAATGACTCGAAAGCACACAACAACATCGACAACAACGCTATCTCATCAGAAAGAAGCTTTGTGGAGAAGGTGTGGAGGGGGCGAGGGTGCAGGAAGTGGGGGTGATGCAGGGAGTTGGAGTGGGCAGAGACACCGTCCTCTCATCTGCTTATCCTCAAACTACGGTCCGTGGGCCGGATACGGCCCTCCAAGGTCATTTACCCGGCCCTCGCTTAGGGTTAACCCAGTGTTTCTCAACCTGGGGGGGCCCCTGGGGGGGGGGGTCGCGATGGGGTGTTGGAGGGGTCGCCAAAGAACATCAGGATACACAGTATTTTCTGCTGGTCGTGGGAGTTCTGTGTGGGAAGTCTGGCCCAATTCTATTGTTGGTGGGGTTCAGAATGATCTCTGATTGTAGGTGAACTATAAATCCCAGCAATCACAACTCCCAAATGTCAAGGTCTATTTTCCCCAAACTCCCAACAGTGTTCACATTTGGGCATATTGAGTATTCGTGCCAAGTTTAGTCCAGATCTATCATTGTTTGAGTCCACAGTGCTTTCTGGAGATAGGTGAACTACAACTCCCAAACTCAAGGCCAATGCTCACCTAACCCTTTCATTATTTTTTGCTGGTCATGGGCATTCTGTGTGCCAAGTTTGGGTCAATTCCATCTCTGGTGGAGTTCAGAATGTTCTTTGATTGTAGGTGAACTATAAATCCCAGCAACTACAACTCCCAAGGTCCAGAGAATGAAAATACATCCTGCCTATAGATATTTACATTACGATTCATAACAGTAGCAAAATTCCAGTTAAAGTAGCAATGAAAATAATTTGGTTGGGGGTCATCACAACATGAGGAACTATATAAGGGGTTGTGGCCTTGCAAGATTGGGGGTCATCACCAACATGAGGAACTATATAAAGGGGTCGCGCATACGGCCCTCCAAGGTCATTTACCCGGCCCTCGCTTAGGGTCAACCTAAGTCTGAAACGACTTGAAAGCACACAACAACTACAACAACAACGCTATCTCATCAGAAAGAAGCTTTGTGGAGAAGGTGTGGAGGGGGCGAGGGTGCAGAAAGTGGGGGTGACGCAGAGAGTTGGAGTGGGTAGAGACACCATCCTCTCATCCGCTTATCCTCAAACTACGGCCCACGGGCCGGATACGGCCCTCCAAGGTCATTTACCCGGCCCTCGCTTAGGGTCAACCTAAGTCCGAAACGACTTGAAAGCACACAACTACAACAACAATGGTATCTCATCAGAAAGAAGCTTTGTGGAGAAGGTGTGGAGGGGGCGAGGGTGCAGGAAGTGGGGGTGACGCAGAGAGTTGGAGTGGGTAGAGACACCATCCTCTCATCCGCTTATCCTCAAACTACGGCCCACGGGCCGGATACGGCCCTCCAAGGTCATTTACCCGGCCCTCGCTTAGGGTCAACCTAAGTCCGAAACGACTTGAAAGCACACAACTACAACAACAATGGTATCTCATCAGAAAGAAGCTTTGTGGAGAAGGTGTGGAGGGGGCGAGGGTGCAGGAAGTGGGGGTGACGCAGAGAGTTGGAGTGGGTAGAGACACCATCCTCTCATCCGCTTATCCTCAAACTACGGCCCACGGGCCGGATACGGCCCTCCAAGGTCATTTACCCGGCCCTCGCTTAGGGTCAACCTAAGTCCGAAACGACTTGAAAGCACACAACTACAACAACAATGGTATCTCATCAGAAAGAAGCTTTGTGGAGAAGGTGTGGAGGGGGCGAGGGTGCAGGAAGTGGGGGTGACGCAGAGAGTTGGAGTGGGTAGAGACACCATCCTCTCATCTGCTTATCCTCAAACTACGGCCCACGGGCCGGATACGGCCCTCCAAGGTCATTTACCCAGCCCTTGCTTAGGGTCAACCTAAGTCCGAAACGACTTGAAAGCACACAACAACTACAACAACAATGCTATCTCACCAGAAAGAAGCTTTGTAAAAAAGCTTTCAGACCCAAAGCCCTGCAGGTTGGAAAGCAAACACTGATATTTATGTATTTACAGTATTTATATCCCGCCCTTCTCACCCCGCAGGGGACTCAGCGCAGATTACAATGTACACATACATGGCAAACATTCAATGCCATAAACACACAACACATATAGACAGACACACCGAGGCTATTTAACATTCCAGCTTTTGCATGTGGGTATTCTGGCCACCGGGGGAGCTGTCGCTTCACCACCCATTTGTGACACTGATGAAGTACTTCCTCATTCTTTGCATGCTTGCTGGAGATTTTTATGGCCTCGTAAATTAGCGGTACCTAATTTTCCTACTTTATTTATTTATTTATTTACGACATTTATGTGCCCTGCTCACCCCGAAGGCAACCTGTAGAGCCCAGTTTAGGTGGTTCAGATCAACAATTGGGTCACACCGTTTACAGAAAACCCACACACAGAGATAGATATCTACATAAAAAACTCCAACCATCACCCAAATCAAAAAAGAAGCACAATTAAAGCCTTGGCAGACCGTGCAAAAAGAATCTGCGAAGCCCACCTCCTCCAAGGTGAACTGAACCACCTCAACTGGGCTCTCCAGGCCAATGGAGACTCCACCTCAGACCTTAGAAGAGCTGCAAGACAACCGAGAAGAAGCCACGAGAGTCAAGACGAAGACCCACCCAGAGGAACCACTGACTGCATAGGGAAGCTGATGAGGAAACACAACATACAAACTATCTACAGACCCACCAAGAAAATCCAACAAATGCTCCGTTCAGCAAAGGACAAGAGGGATCCTCTCACCTCTGTAGTAATCTACTGTATACCATGCCGATGTGGACAAATCTACAGAGGGATGACCACACGCAGGCACGAATCAAGGGACAGGAAAGGCACTGCAGACTACGTCAACCAGAGAAGTCAGCCATAGCAGAGCACCTGATGAACCAACCTGGACACAGCTTATTATTGGAGAACACAGAAATGCTGGACCACTCTCACAACCACAACATCAGACTACACAGAGAAGCCATTGAAATCCACAAGCATGTGGACAATGTCAACAGAAAGGAGGAAACCATGAAAATGAACAAAATCCGGCTACCAGTATTTAAAAAACAACAGAAGGGAAACAATCAGGGATAGCTAATCACCTCTCAACAAAAGATTGCCCCAAGCACTGCAAGGCCATCAAATGCTACTCAAGGTGGTCAGCTGAAACATTCCCACCTATAACAAAATCTGTCTACCAGTATTAAAAAACTCTAAAATTACAACAGCAAAACAACAAAAGGGAAACAATCAGGGACAGCTAATCACCTCTCAACAAAAGATTGCCCCATGCACTGCCAGGCCAACAAATGCTAATCAAGGTGGTCAGCTGAAACATTCACACCTTGCTCCAGCAGACAAGAGTCCTTTGTCCCACCCTGGTCACTCTACAGGTATATAAACCCTTTTTCTTAGTTCCAACAGACCTCACTACCTCTGAGGATGCTTGCCATAGATGCAGGCGAAACGTCAGGAGAGAATGCCTCTAGAACAGCGGTTCTCAACCTGGGGGTCGCAACCCCTGAGGGGGTCATTTGGCTATTTTCTGGGGGTCGTGAAGTTGCCTTGGCTGGCTCTGCCCCCTCCAAAATGGCTGCCGATGGGAGTTCTCTGTGCCAAGTTTGAGTCCATTCCATGATTGTATGAGTTCAGAATGATATATATGGGAGAGAACTATATATCCCAGCAGCTCCAAAATGCCACAATCTATGTACCTCAATCCTCTCCAGTATTTTCTGTACACCATGGGAGTTCTCTGTGCCAAGTTTGAATCCATTCCATGGCTGCATGAGTTCAGAATGCCTTTGGATGGGAGAGAACTATAAATCCCAGCAGCTCCAAAATGCTAAGGTCTATGTACCCCAATCCTCTCCAGTATTTTCTGTACACCATGGGAGTTCTCTGTTGACCATGGGAGTTCTCTGTGCCAAGTTTGAATTCATTCCATGGCTGCATGAGTTCAGAATGCTTTTGGATGGGAGAGAACTATATATCCCAGCAACTCCCAAGTGTCAGGAAAATAACCCCAAAACTCTCCAGTAATTTCTGTTGGTTATGGGAGTTCTGTATGCCAAGCTTCTTCAATTCCATTTCTGTTGGAGTTCAGAAGGCTCTCTGATGGCAGAGGAACTATAAATCCCAGCAACTACAACTCCCAAATGTCAAGATCCATTTCCCCCAAACTCCACCATTGTTCAAATTTGGGCATATTGAGTATCCATGCCAAGTTTGGTCCAATCCATAGTCATTTGGGTTCTCAGTGCTTTCCGGATGTAGGTGAACTACATCTCCCATAAATTACTGTCAATTCCTCCCAAACTCCTCCAGTATTTTCTGTTGGTCATGGGAGTTCTCTGTGCCAAGTTTGGTCCAGGTCTGTAATTCATGGGAGGTCTCAGTGGTCTGTGGAAGTCAGAGCTGGATTGGTTGAAGGTACTGCAAATCCCATCATCCGTTGTCCATACTCCCCCAAACGTATTGTTTTTGTGATTAGTCGCTATGCTTTCATTATGTTCAATTTGTAACAATGAAAATACATCCTGCCTATTAGATATTTGCATTAGAATTCATAAGGGTGGCAAAATTATTTACGAAAATATGGTTGGGGGTCACCACAACACGAGGAACTTTATTTGGGGGTCACCGCATTAGAAAGGTTGAGAACCACGGCTCTAGAACATGGCCAGATAGCCCGAAAAAACCTGCAGCAACCCAGTGATTCTGGCCATGAAAGCCTTCGACCAGTAAAACGTTAGGATTAAGATTCAAAGCAACAGTATACGTTCTACCCAACGTCCGAGTGACAGCTGGCAGCAAGACCCCTGAGTACGCGTTCCGACGTTCCTCATTCTCGTTTCCATTTGGAAACACAATTAAATCAAGTCGGTTTCGTGTCTGCAGATAAGACTGGAAGCCAAGACATCTATGATTAGAGATTCAGGACTCCTTCCAGAGAAGTCTGCAAGCCCTCCGGAAGATTTACCTACTTCAAAGTTGCTAATGTTTCAGCAAAAACCAAACAAGCCCCAAGACAACAAATCATACGAGTTGCAAACCTCTCCCAAAGGCCTTGCAAAAATCTAAGAAGAGCCCGACCGGCTCAGTTGAAAAGCCGGCCTAATCCACCCGCCTGCCTCCGACAACAACCTCTCTGATGCCACAAAAAATTCACATTCCTCCGGGTTGCTGTGAGTTTTCCAGACCAAGTTCCAGAAGCATTCTCTCCTGACATTTCGCCCACATCTATGGCAGGCATCTTGGAAGTGTGAGGTCTGTTGGAAACTAGGCAAGTGGGGTTGATATATCTGTGGAATGATGTCCAAGGTGGGAGAAAGAATGCTTCTCTATTGGGGACAAATGTGAATGTTGCAATTCATCGCCTTAATTAGCACTGAATGGCCTTGCAGCTTCAAAGCCTGGCTGCTTTCTACCTAGGGAAATCCCATGTCTCCTCAGAGGTTGTGAGGTCTGTTGGAAACTAGGCAAGTGGGGTTGATATATATGTGGAATGATGTCCAGGGTGGGAGGAAGAACTCTTGTCTCTTGGAGGCAAGTGTGAATGTTGCAATTCATCACCTCAATTAGCACTGAATGACCTTGAAGATTGTGAGGTTGTGAGGTCTGTTGGAAACTAGGCAAGTGGGGTTGATATAGCTGTGGAATGATGTCCAAATTGGGAGAAAGAATTGTCTGCTGGAGGCAAGTGTGAATGTTGCAATTCATCACCTTAATTAGCACTGAATGGCCTTGCAGATTGTGAGGTTGTGAGGTCTGTTGGAAACTAAGCAAGTGGGGTTGATCTATTTGTGGAATGATGTCCAGGGTGGGAGAAAGAACTCTTCTCTCTTGGAGGCAAGTGTGAGTGTTGCAATTCATCACCTTAATTAGCACTGAATGGCCTTGCAGATTGTGGGGTCTGTTGGAAACTAGGCAAGTGGGGTTGATCTATTTGTGGAATGATGTCCAGGGTGGGAGAAAGAACTCTTCTCTCTTGGAGGCAAGTGTGAGTGTTGCAATTCATCACCTTAATTAGCACTGAATGGCCTTGCAGATTGTGGGGTCTGTTGGAAACTAGGCAAGTGGGGTTGATCTATCTGTGGAATGATGCCCAAGGTGGGAGAAAGAACTCTTCTCTCTTGGATGCAAATGTGAATGTTGCAATTGATCGCCTTAAGTAGCACTGAATGTCCTTGCAGCTTCCAAGCCTGGCTGCTTTCTACCTGGGGGAATCCCATGTATCCTCAGAGGTTGTAAGGTCTGTTGGAAACTAGGCAAGTAGGGTTGATATATCTGTGGAATGATGTCCAAAGTGGGAGAAAGAATTGTCTGCTGGAGGCAAGTGTGAATGTTGCAATTTATCGCCTTAAGTAGAACTGAATGGTCTTGCAGCTTCCAAGCCTGGCTGCTTTCTACCTGGGGGGAATCCAACGTATCCTCAGAGATCGCGGCAGGAAGAGGCCCAAGCGGCGATGAGAAGGAGGAAGAGGAAGGTGGGTGGCTCTTCTTCCCTCCTCACTCTCTTTACATTCCTCTTCCTCCTCCCACAACACTTCCAGCACCTACTCAATCGTGGCAGCAAGAGGCCCAAGCGGCGACAAGGAGAAAGAGGAAGGTAAAGAGGGCGAGGGGGTGGCTCTTCTTCCCTCCTCACCCTCTTCTTCCCTCCTCACCCTCTGTACCTTCCTCTTCCTTTTCCCACACTTCCAGCGCCTACTCAATTGTGGCAGTAAGAGGCCCAAGCGGGACGAGGAGGAGAAAGAAGAAGGTGGAGGGCGAGGAGGTGGCTCTTCTTCCCTCCTCACCCTCTTTACCTCCCTCTCCCTTCTGCCACAACACTTCCACCACCCACTCGATTGCAGCAGCAAGAGGCCCAAGTAGCGACGAGGAAGAGAAAAAGGAAGGTAAAGAGGGCGAGGGGGTGGCTCTTCTTCCCTCCTCACCCTCTTTATCTTCCTCTTCCTTCTCCCACGACACTTCCACCGCCTACTCGTGGCAGCAAGAGGCCCAAGCGGTGATGAGGAAGGGGAAGGTAAAGAGGGCGAGGGGGTGGCTCTTCTTCCCTCCTCACTCTCTTTACCTTCCTCTTTGTCCTCCCATGACACTTCCACCACCTACTCAATCCCAGCAGCAAGAGGCCCAAGTAGCGACGAGGAAGAGAAAAAGGAAGGTAAAGAGGGCGAGGGGGTGGCTCTTCTTCCCTCCTCACCCTCTTTATCTTCCTCTTCCTTCTCCCACGACACTTTCACCGCCTACTCAATCGCGGCAGCAAGAGGCCCAAGCAGCAATGAGGAGGAGGAAGAGGAAGGTAAAGAGGGCGAGGGGGAGGCTCTTCTTCCCTCCTCGCCTTCTTTACCTTCCTCTTCCTTCTCCCGCGATATCTCCACCGCCTACTCAATTGCGGCAGAAAGATCCCCAAGCGGCGATGAGAAGGAGGAAGAGGAAGGTAAAGAGGGCGAGGGGATGGCTCTTCTTCCCTCCTCACCCTCTTTACCTTCCTCTTCCTCTTTACCTTCCTCTTCCTCCTCCCACAACGCCTCCGCCACCTACTTAATTGCGGCAGCAAGATGCCCAAGCGGAGACAAGAAGGAGGAAGAGGAAGGTAAGGAGGGTGAGGTGGTGGCTCCTATTCCCTCCTCACCCTCTTTACCTTCCTCTTCCTCCTCCCACGACACTTCTGCCGCCTACTCAATTGCGGCGGCAAGATGCCCAAGCGGAGACAAGAAGGAGGAAGGGGAAGGTAAAGAGGGCGAGGGGGTGGCTCTTCTTCCCTCCTCACCCTCTTCTTCCCTCCTCACCCTCTGTACCTTCCTCTTCCTTCTCCCACGACACTTCCAGCGCCTACTCAATTGTGGCAGTAAGAGGCCCAAACGGCGACGAGGAGGAGAAAGAAGAAGGTGGAGGGCAAGGGGGTGGCTCTTCTTCCCTCCTCACCCTCTTTACCTTCCTCTTCCTTCTGCCGCGACACTTCCACCGCCTACTTGATCACGGCAGCAAGAGGCCCAAGCAGTGACAAGGAAGGGGAAGGTAAAGAGGGCGAGGGGGCGGTTCTACTTCCCTCCTCACCCTCTTTACCTTCCTCTTCCTTCTCCCACGACACTTCTACGGCCTACTCAATCGTGGCGGCAAGAGGTAGCGAGGGACCACAGTAAACAGCTTCACTTTCACAGAGCTTTCTCTCATACTAAGGCGTTCTCTCACACTGAGGCCTACCTCACACTGAGGTCTTTCTCCCACTGAGGCCTCTCTCAGACTTATTCATCTTTCTTGGCCTGGAAGCTTACACAATCTGGTTTCAATGGACAAACCTTTTGGGTTTTAAACATATTTCTGCACAACACACATAACTGTAAACACCTCTGTCAGGTTTCTCATTTATTCGGCGCACTCCCGATGTTGCACACTCGGGTCCATTCAGGTTCCCTACCCATTTTAGTAGCCTTTTCCGCTTAGGGCTGCAGCCCGAAGGGCGAGCGAGGGTCACTCTCTTGCTTCAACCAGGGGAAAACGACGCCATAGTTCCAAGTTTGCAATGGTAACAGGAGCCGGTCTCTTCCCCAGACGAACGTATTCCACAGAGATTATAGTCGCTATATAACGCTAATGAGCGCTTAACGACTGCAATATTTAATTTTTTAAAAAAGGAAAGCGGCTGCGAGCTGCAGCTAATTAACAGAAAATTGGTAATTTCCTCGCTATTAACAGCTTATTTTCCACTCATCTGCACACAGGCAAAAGACCAAGGCTGTGCCATAAATAGAAAACATGGCTCGTCAGCAAGGAAAGGCGCGGCTTTGTTCTGGAGGGCATCGCAAATGCCTGAGTTCAGAAAGCTGCACAAACACTCTCCCCAAATGAGGTGCTCAGACTCTAGAAGATTCAGGGGCTGGATGGCCATCTGTTGGGGGTGCTTTGATTTTGTTTCCCTGCTCGGCAGAAGGGGTTGGACTGGATGGCCGTTGGAGTCTCTTCCAACTCTAGGAGTCTACAATTCAGACACTGGATGACCATCTGTTGGAAGGGCTTTGATTGTGTTTCCCTGCTTGTAAGAAGGGGGTTGGATTGGATGGCTGTTGGAGTCTCATCCAACTCTAGAAGATTAAGAGGCTGGGTGGCCATCTGTTGGGGGTGCTTTGTGTTTCCCTGCTTGGCAGAAGGGGGTTCGATTGGATGGCTGTTGGAGTCTCATCCAACTCTAGAAGATTAAGAGGCTGGATGGCCATCTGTTGGGGGTGCTTTGTGTTTCCCTGCTTGGCAGAAGGGGGTTCGATTGGATGGCTGTTGGAGTCTCATCCAACTCTAGAAGATTAAGAGGCTGGATGGCTATCTGTCAGGAGGGTTTTGATTGTGTCATCCTGTCTGGAAGGAGGGGGTTGGATTAGATGGCTGTTGGAGTCTCATCCAACTCTAGAAGATTCAGAGGCTGGATGGCCATCTGTTGAGAGGGCTTTGTGTTTCTCTGCTTGGCAGAAGGGGGTTGGATTAGATGATCCATGCAGTCTCTTCCAAGTCTAGGAGAGTCAGAAGCTGGGTGGCCATCTACTGGGTGTGCTTTGACTGTGTTTCCCTGCCTAGCAGAAGGGGGTTGGACTGGATGGCCAATTCTATGGTGCTTCTGTCAGAAATATTAAAAATTAACTAGATATTTTGAATTACAAAAATGTGAGTCAAGCACTGAAGGGTTAAATGGATGTAATGACTGAGCAAAAGTTGCCATTCAACATAAACAGGTGTGTTTGTAGTTTAGTTGGCCTCAGTGTTAGTTCACCTCAGTGTGAGAGAGGCCTCAGTGTTCATAGGCCTCAGTATGAGAAGGCCTCAGTGTGAGAGAACGCTTCAGTATGAGAGGAAGCTCTGTGAGAGCGAACCTGTTCCTCTGCATGAGAAAGAAGCCCAGAATGGAAGCGAAAAAAGAACTTTAAAGAACTTTATTTGCGTTAGTTTGCCTCAGTGTGAGAGAGACGTCAGTCTATGAGAGGCCTCAATGTGAGAAGCTCTGTGAGAGTGAAGCTGTTTACAGTGTTCCCTCGCTACTTCGTGGTTCACTTTTGCAGACTCGCTGTTTAGTGGGTTTTTGAAAATATTAATATAAAATATTTATTTCCAGTGGAGGTCTGAGATCCCGGAAGTTAGTTCGCCTCAGTGTGAGAGATGTCAGTCTGAGAGAGGCCTCAATGTGAGAAGGCCTCAGTGTGAGAGGAAGCTCTGTGACAGTGAAGGTGTTTATCTGCATGAGAAAGAAGCCCAGTGTGGAAACAAAGAAGGAAGTGTAAAGAACTTAATGTATGTTAAGTTTGCCTAAGTCTGAGAGAGGCCTCAATGTAAGAAGGCCTCAGTGGGAGAAAGACCTCAGTGTGAAGTAGGTTTCAGAATGAGGAGACCTCAGTGTGAGAGAAGGCCTCAGTGTGAGAGGAAGCTGTGTGAGAGTGAAGCTGTTTATTTACATGAGAAAGAAGCCCAGTGTGGAAGCAAAGAAGGACGTTTAAAGAACTTTATTTGTGTTAGTTTGCCTCAGTGTGAGAGAGGCGTCAGTCTGAGAGAGGCCTCAATGTGTGAAGCAAAGAAGGAAGTGTAAAGAACTTTATTTGTGTTAGTTCGCCTCAGTGTGAGAGAGGCGTCAGTCTGAGAGAGACCTCAATCTGAGAAGGCCTCAGTGGGAGAAAGACCTCAGTGTGAAGTAGGTTTCAGTATGAGACCTCAGTGTGAGAGGAAGCTCTGCGAGAGCGAAGCTGTTTATCTGCATGAGAAAGAAGCCCAGCATGGAAGCAAAAAAGTGTAAAGAACTTTATTTGTGTTAGTTCACCACAGTGTGAGAGAGGCGTCAGTCTGAGAGAGGCCCCAATGTGAGAAGGCCTCAGTGGGAGAAAGACCTCGGTGTGAAGGAGGCCTCAGTATGAGAAGACCTCAGTGTGAGAGAAGGCCTCAGTGTGAGAGGAAGCTTTGTGAGAGCGAAGCTGTTTATCTGCATGAGAAAGAAGCCCAGCATGGAAGCAAAGAAGAAGTGTAAAGAACTTTATTTGTATTAGTTAGCCTCAGTGTGAGAGAGGCGTCAGTGGGAGAAAGACCTCAGTGGGAAGTAGGCTTCAGTATGAGAAGACCTCACTGTGAGAGAAAGCCTCAGTGTGAGAGGATGCTCTGTGAGAGCAAACCTGTTTATCTGTGTGAGAAAGAAGCCCAGAGTGGAAGCAAAGAAGGAAGCGTAAAGAACTTTATTTGTGTTAGTTGGCCACAGTGTGAGAGAGATGCGTCAGTCTGAGAGAGGCCTCAATGTGAGAAGGCCTCAGTGGGAGAAAGACCTCAGTGTGAAGTAGGCTTCAGTATGAGAAGACCTCAGTGTGAGAGGAAGCTCTGTGAGAGAGAAGCTGTTTATCTGCATGAGAAAGAAGCCCAGCATGGAAGCAAAGAAGGAAGTGTAAAGAACTTCATTTGTGTTGTGGAAACCTTGTTATTGTAAATAGTGCGCCCATATTATTTTACTGCAAATGAAAGCCTCCTATCGAAGAGAGAACATTGGTCTGTGTGTTTTTGTTCTATCACTTTTGGCCACTGGTGCTAAGTCACACTGCTGCTAATAAGTCATGCTGCTGTGCATTTCTGAGGAGGGTCTTTGGTTAATAAGCCCACTCGCCCAACATCTTCCCTCCCGGTCTCGGATGTTCTTTCTCCTGCTCCCTGCACATTGAAGGGGAAGTGTGTGAAGAGTGCGAAAAGGGCGATTTCCAGCCGTGACAGCTCCTGCTGTTCTTCCGCCAAGGGAGGCTCGCCGGCTCCAAAACGTGTCACTTCGCTTTTCGCGTTGGCAGCCCGCTCCACGCCGCCGACAGGATTTCCCCCCCTTGCCTCTTCCCTCGCAGGGAAAGTGGCGTCGCCGCTGTCGCTGGGTTGGCAGCGACGTTCAGAAATCAGGCGGCATCACCAGCCCAGCCATGCGCGGCCTAATTGCCTCTCCAGGGGTGCCCAAACACCATTCCCCCGCTATGACCTGCTGCCGCTGTCCCTCCGCACACACACACACACACACACACACACACACACGCTTCTGGTAGAGCAGCTGTGCTCTGCTCAATTTGTCTGAGGGAAAAGTCCTATCGCATTGAGTCAACCTGGATCAACATCAGCCCCACCACTACTTCCTTCCTCCAATTGCAAACGGAAAGGGCTCAGCCTCCTTCGACTGAGTCAAAACGTTGAAAATTAAAAAGATCCCTAACACGAAAACTCAGTCATCGGTTGGGGACCCCTTCCCGCCAGCAACAACTGCTGCTCTGGGCCAGAGTGAAGAGAGAGGGGGCCAGGAACACAGTTCTGCCTTGTCTCCTGCATATGTCATCAGTTGGGGACCCCTCCTCCCAGCACCAACTGCCGCTCTGGGCCAGAGTAAAGAGAGAGGGGGCCAGGGGACAGTTCTATCTTGTCTCCTGCATATGTCATCAGTTGGGGGCCCCTCCCCAAAGCACCAATTGCTGCTCTGGGGCACAGTGAAGAGAGAGGGGGCCAGGAACACAGTTCTGTCTTGTCTCCTGCATATGTCATCAGTTGGGCCAGAGTGAAAAGAGAGGGGACAAGGGGACAGTTCCATCTTGTCTCCTGCATATGTCATCAGTTGGGGACCCCTCCTCCCAGCACCAACTGCCGCTCTGGGCCAGAGTAAAGAGAGAGGGGGCCAGGGGACAGTTCTATCTTGTCTCCTGCATATGTCATCAGTTGGGGGCCCCTCCCCAAAGCACCAATTGCTGCTCTGGGGCACAGTGAAGAGAGAGGGGGCCAGGAACACAGTTCTGTCTTGTCTCCTGCATATGTCATCAGTTGGGCCAGAGTGAAAAGAGAGGGGACAAGGGGACAGTTCCATCTTGTCTCCTGCATATGTCATCAGTTGGGGACCCCTCCTCCCAGCACCAACTGCCGCTCTGGGCCAGAGTAAAGAGAGAGGGGGCCAGGGGACAGTTCTATCTTGTCTCCTGCATATGTCATCAGTTGGGGGCCCCTCCCCAAAGCACCAATTGCTGCTCTGGGGCACAGTGAAGAGAGAGGGGGCCAGGAACACAGTTCTGTCTTGTCTCCTGCATATGTCATCAGTTGGGCCAGAGTGAAAAGAGAGGGGACAAGGGGACAGTTCCATCTTGTCTCCTGCATATGTCATCAGTTGGGGACCCCTCCCCCAGCACCAACTGCCGCTCTGGGCCAGAGTGAAGAGAGAGGGGGCCAGGAACACAGTTCTGCCTTGTCTCCTGTGCTATTCTAATAATATAATATAAAGCAATATAATATATTATATTTTATATACATATAATATTTATTAAGCGTAGTCATGCCCAACTCTGGATGGTGGTGCTCATCTCCATTTCTAAGCCAGAGCCAGCATTGTCCGTAGACATCTCCAAGGTCATGTAGCCGGCATTACTACATGACTGCCGTTACCTTCCACTCAAACAATACCTATTGATCTACTCACACTTGCATGTTTTTGAACTGCATGTGTGTGTTATATTACTTCACTCTGGGCCAGAGTGAAGAGAGAGGGGACCAGGAAGACATTTCCACTTTGTCACCTGTGCTATGCTAAGAATATAATATAATATAATATATTGTATATACATATAATATTTGTAATATTATAATGAAGAGTGAAGAGAAAGGGGACCTTTGGGAGATGTTGTTGTATGTGTTGTTTTGTAAGTTGCCCCAAGTCCCTTTGCGAGATGTTGTTATTGCTGTTGCTGCTGTATGTGCTGTTTTGTAAGCCACCTCAAGTCCCTTTGGGCGATGTTGTTGTTGTTGTCTGTACTGTTTTGTAAGCCATCCCAAGTCCCTTTGGGAGTTGTTGTTGTATGTGTTGTTTTGTAAGTTGCCACAAGCCTCTTTTGGAGTTGTTGTTGTATGTACTGTTTGGTAAGCCACCCCAAGTCCCTTTGGGAGTTGTTGTTGTTGTTGTATGTCCTGTTTGTAAGCCGCCCTGAGTCCCTTTGGGAGATATTGTTATTGCTGTTGTTGTGTGTACTAACCCAACAAGATGAGTCCACAGCAGACAAGATCACTCTGCTGGCTGTTGTATAGGATCCCAAGTGTCTAGGACTGTGTGATGTATCGGCAAATAATGCGTGCAGACCCCAGGAAGGTGGCCTTTTGCAGCTGGCAGATGGTAATTTTGTCAGTGCCGATTGTTTTTAAGTGCAGGCCAAGGTCTTGAGGCACTGCACCCAGTGTGCCCATCACCACAGGGACCACCTTGACTGGCTTGTGCCAGAGTCTCAACTAACCCCTGAATAATAATAATAATAATAATAATAATAATAATATAATTACTTCATCTAACCCCACAAACCACATCTGGCCTCCATACCTTTGACGAAGAGGCTGCCAGTCCCTTCCTCCTCGGAGTCGCTGTCCATCTCAAAAAGCTCCCTAAATTCCCTCTTGTCGTCCTCTTTCTGTTCGCCTGGCTTCTTCCGCTTGATTTCAGGCAAGTTCAGGTCCTCAAGCTGTAAGTGGAGAAAGAAAAGGTTACACACACAGACACGTGTATTATATGCATACACACCCATACATACGTACAGACATACTTCAGAAAAAAGAAGAAAAAAGAAGAGAGGGAGGAAAGAGGGAGGGAAGGGAGGGAGAAAGGGTGGAAAGGAAGGATTAAAGGAAGGAAGGAAGGGAAGGAGGAAGGAAGGAAGGAAAGGAAAGACAAAAGAAGGAAGGAAGGAGGGAGAAAAATAGAGAGAGGAAAGAGGCAAGGAAGGAAGGATGGAAAGGGGGAAGGATGGATGAATGGATGAAGGGAAGAGAAGGGAGGAAGGAAGGGAAGGAGAAAAAGGAAAAAGAGAAGGAAGGAAGAAGAAAGAAGGAAAGGAAAAGAAGAGAAAGGAGAGAGGAAGGAAGGAAGAGGGAAGGAAAGAAGGAAGGAATAAAGAAAAGAAAAAGGAAGGAAAGAGAAAGAAAGGAAAGAAAGAAGGAGAAAGAAGGAAGGGAAGAGGGAGAGAAGGAAGGAAAGAGGGAAGGAAGGAAGGAGGAAGGAAGGAAGGAAGGAAGGAAGGAAGGAAGGAAGGAAGGAAGGAGGAGAAAAAGAGAGAGGGAAGGTTGGCCACAGCAATGCGTGGCAGAGTGAAGGGAAGGATTGATGAATGGATGGAAGGGAAGAGAAAGGAGGGAAGAATAAAGGAAAAAGAGAAGGAAAGAAAGAAAGACAAAAGGAAAGGAAAGAAGGGGAAAGAGGGAGGGAAGAGGGAAGGAAGGAAGGATGGAAGGGTGGAAGGGAAAGAAGGAAGAATAAAGAAAAAAGAAAAAGGAGAAAGAGGAAGGAAGGAAAGAAAGAAGGAGAAGGAAGGAGGAAGAGAGAGGGAAAGAAAGAGGAAAGGAAGGAGAAGGAAGGAAGGAAGGAAGGAAGGAAGGAAGAAGAAAGGGGAAGGAGAAGGAAAGAAGGAAGGAAAGACAAAAGGGAAGGAAGGAAGGAAGGAAGGAAGGAAGGAGAAAAAGAGAGAGGGAGGAAAGTGGCAAGGAAGGAAGGATGAAAGAGTGGAAGGATGGATGAATGGATGGAAGAGAAGGGAGGGAAGGAAGGAAGAATAAAGGAAAAAGAGAAGAAAGGAAAGAAAGACAAAAGGAAAGGAAAGAAGGAGAAAGAGGGAGGAAAGAGGGAAGGAAGGAAGGATGAAATGGGGAAGGAAGGAAGGAAGGATAAAGAAAAAGAAAAAGGAAGGAAGGAAAGAGGAAAGGAACAGAAAGGAAAGAAGGAAAAAGAAGGAGGAAAGAGGGAAGGAAGGAAGGGCAAAAGGATGGAGAGGAAGGTTGGAAGGAAGGAAGGATAAAAATAGAGAGAGGAAGGAAAGAGGCAAGGAAGGAAGGATGAAAGAGTGGAAGGGAAGGATGGATCAATGAATAGAAGGGAAGGAAGGGAAGGAAGAATAAAGGAAAAAGAGAAGGAAGGAAAGAAAGACCAAAGGAAAGGAAAGAAGGAGAAAGAGGGAGGGAAGAGGAAAGAAAGGAAGGATGAAATGGTGGAAGGGAAGGATGGATGGAAGGGAAGGAAAGAAGGAAGGATAAAGAAAGGAAGGAAGGAAGAAAAGAAAGAAAGAAAGAAAGAAAGAAAGAAAGAAAGAAAGAGGAAAGGAACGGAAAGGAAAGAAGGAGAAAGAAGGAGAAAAGAGGGAAGGAAGGGCAAAAGGGTGGAAAGGAAGGTTGGAAGGAAGGAAGGTTGGAAGGAAGGAAAGGAAGGAAGGAAAGAAGGAGGAAGGAAGGGAAAGGATGAAGGAAAGAGAAGAAAGGGAAGACAAAAGGGAAGGAAGGAAGGAAGGAAGGAAGGAAGGAAGGAAGGAAGGAAGGAAGGAAGGAAGGAAGGAGAAAAATAGAGAGAGGAAAGAGGCAAGGAAGGAAGGATGGAAGGGAAGGATGGATGAATGGATGGATGGGAAAGGAAGGAGAAGAGGGAAGGAAGGAAAGGAAGGAGGGAGGGAGGAAAGAGAGGAAGGATGGAAGGGAATGGGAAGGGGAAGGAAAGAGAGAAGGAAGGAAGGATAGGGTGGTGAGAGAGAGGAGAGCCTGAGAAAAGAGCCCAAGGGGCTGCATCCGTTCCCCGGGCCGGATGCACCATTGGTGGGGTTGAGTGTGCTCTCTAGCTGCAGGATGGATTACAACTCCCATCATGGTGGTGGGAGCTTTCCAAAATGCCTGCTTCTCATCACAAGCTTCCTTTCTGGAGAGGCACTCTGGCTCTTCTCCCAGGAATGCCTCTTCAGCAATATATTAAAATAATCTTTTTTAAAAATATGAAAACCCGCCACCAGTTTTTCAAGTCAATTAGGCCCAACCCAACCAATTAATACACTTAATTAATCTCTACCCGCTCTTTGCCGCTGATCTCCAGCTGCAGCTCCTTCTCCCTGAGCTTCTTCCAGTGAGCGTAGTATTTCGTCAGCGGCGTCCCTTCTTCTCTGACCTTCTTTTCCCATTGTTCCTGGGAAGAATCACAACCAAAGGAAACAAGCCTTCATTATGTGCTTGTTAGTGTATATTTTTGCTCATCTGAATTGATGATAACGTAGTCTCTGCACATTCAGAAGAAGACCTACAACATCAGTTACAGACCTCCAGTATGCTGATGATAACATAGTCTGTGTGCATTCAGAAGAAGACCTACAACATCAGTTATAGAACACTAATATGCTGATGATAATGTTGTCTGTATGCATTCAGAAGACCTACATCAGTTATAGAACTCCAATATGTTGATGATACTGTAGACTGTGTGCATTCAGAAGACCTACATGAGTTATAGAACTCCAATATGCTGATGATAATGTAGACTGTGTGCATTCAGAAGACCTACATCAGTTATAGAACTCCAATATGTTGATGATAATATAGTCTGTGTGCATTCAGAAGACCTACAACATCAGTTATAGAACTCTAATATGCTGATGATAATGTAGTCTGTGCTCATTCAAAAGAAGACCTACAACATCAGTTATAGAACTCTAATATGCTGATGATAATGCAGTCTGTGTGCATTCAGAAGACCTACAGCATCAGTTATAGAACTCCAATATGCTGATAATAACATAGTCTGTGCGCATTCAGAAGAAGACCTACAACATCTGTTATAGACCTCCAATATGCTGATAACATAGTCTGTGTGCATTCAGAAGACCTTCAACATCAGTTATAGAACTCTAATATGCTGATGATAATGCAGTCTGTGTGCATTCAGAAGACCTACAACATCAGTTATAGAACTCTAATATGCTGATGATAATGCAGTCTGTGTGCATTCAGAAGACCTACAGCATCAGTTATAGAACTCCAATATGCTGATAATAACATAGTCTGTGCGCATTCAGAAGAAGACCTACAACATCTGTTATAGACCTCCAATATGCTGATAACATAGTCTGTGTGCATTCAGAAGACCTACAACATCAGTTATAGAACTCTAATATGCTGATGATAATGTAGTCTGTGCACATTCGGAAGAAGACCTACAACATCAGTTATAGAACTCTAATATGCTGATGATAACGTCTGTGTGCATTCAGAAGATCTACATCTGTTATAGAACTCCAATATGCTGATGATAACATAGTCTTTGTGCATTCAGAAGACCTACAACGTTGGTTATACAACTCCAATATACTGATGATAACATAGTCTTTGTACATGCAGAAGAAGACCTACAAGCCACTCTAAATGCCTTGCAGAAGTTACAAATCCCACAACTCGATTTCATTGAGCCTGGACAGTTAAAGTGGCGTCAAACTGTATTAAATTCTCAGTGAATGCGTGAAGGAGAGCAATACAGAAATAAACATTTTGAAAGCTTGACAGTATGAACAGTCTGGACAATATCTCCCAGAATCCCCAGCTAGCATGGCCACCAATGTAATGTGTACATATAACTACTTGACTTTAAACTATTTAACCTCAGCAGACTGAAAGCCAAAACCAAGGTCACAAGAACATGTTATAGAACTCCAATATGCCGATGATAACGTACTCTGTGCACATTCAGAAGACGACCTACAAGCCACTCTAAACACTTTTGCAGAAGCATACGAGAAGCTATTTCACCTCAGCGGACTGGTCACAACAAATGTTTTAGAATTCCAATATGCTGATGATAACGTAGTCTCTGCACACTCTAAATGTCTTTGCAGAAGCATACGAGAAGCTATTTACCCTCAGCAGAATGGTCACAACAACGTATGTTATAGAATTCCAATATGCTGATGACAACGTAGTCTGTGCACATTCAGAAGACCTACAAGCCACTCTTTACACCTTTGCAGAAGCATACGAGAAGCTATTTCACCTCAGCAGACTGGTCACAACAACATGAGTTATAGAATTGTAATATGCTGATGACAACTTAGTCTGTGTGCATTCAGAAGAAGACTACAAGCCACTGTCAAGTCCTTTGCGGAAACATACGAGAAGCTTGGCCTCTCATTGAACATTGAGAAAACCAAAGTGCCCTTCCAGTAGTCACCAACCAATCCCTCTCCAATGACAGAAATATTCCATTTCCACTCCCTTGGCAGCCACCTCTCCAAAAAAGTCAACATTGACACTGAAATACAACACTGCCTGAGCTCTGCGAGTGCAGCATTTTTCCGAATGAAGCAGACCGTGTTTGAGGACCCGGACATCCATAGGGATACCAAGGTGCTTGTTTATAAAGCTATTGTCCTCCCAACCTGCGAAACGTGGACTGTCTACAGACGTCACACTCAACTCCTGGAACGATTCCATCAGCATTGCCTCCGAAAAATCCTGCAAATTTATTATTTATTTATTTTATTTACACCATTTATATACTGCTTTTCTCACTCCGAAGAGGACTCAAATCTCTTGGGAAGCTAGGTGGACAAACATCAACATGCTGGAAGGAGCAAAGACTAATATGCTGATGATAACGTAGTCTGTGCACAATCAGAAGACAACCTACAAGCCACTCTAAACACCTTTGCAGAAGCGTACAAGAAGCTCAGCCTTCCAGCAGACTGGAAGCCAAAACGAAGTTCACAACATGTGTTATAGAGCTCCAATATGCTGATGATAACGTCATCTGTGCGCATTCAGAAGACCTACAAGCCACTCTAAACACCTTTGCAGAAGCATACGAGAAGCTCAGCCTTCCAGCAGACTGAAAGCCAAAACGAAGTTCACAACAACATGTGTTATAGAGGTCCAATATGCTAATGATAACGTAGTCTGTGCGCATTCAGAAGACCTACAAGCCACTCTAAACACCTTTGCAGAAGCATACGAGAAGCTCAACCTTCCAGCAGATTGAAAGCCAAAACGAAGTTCACAACATGAGTTATAGAGCTACAATATGCTGATGATAACGTAGTCTGTGCGCATTCAATAGAAGACCTACAAGCCACTCTAAAAACCTTTGCAGAAGCACATGAGAAACTTGGCCTGTCATTGAACATTGAGAAAACCAAAGTGCTCTTGTAGCAGTCACCAGCCAATCCCTCTCCAATGCCAGAAATACAGCTTAATTGGTGTAAACATTAGAAAATGTTGATCATTTCCCCTCCCTTGGCAGCCACCTTTCCACAAAAGCCAACATCGACACTGAAATACAACAACACCTGATGCTCTGCGAGTGCAGCATTTTTCCGAATGAAGCAGAGACTGTTTCAGGACCAGGATATCCATAGGGAGACCTATGCCATCAACTCCCAAAGGTCACCATCTCCGAAGGCAGATACTCTAATCCAAACTCAAGAACGGAAAACGGAAGGTGGGTGGAGAGGAAAAGAGATTGGAAAGATGGGCTTAAAGCCAACCTTAAAAACTCTGGCATAGACACTGAGAACTGGGAAGCCCTGGCCCTTGAGCGCTCCAGCTGGAGGTCAGCTGTGACTAGCAGTGCTGCAGAATTCAAAGAAGCATGAATGGAGGGAGAAACGTGCCAAGAAGAACTCACCACAGCGTCCCGGTTCGCAACGCCAAAAGTGGCTTTCTGGCGCTTGGCGGTGATGTAGGCCGAGTTTTCCTGCAGCTTCTCCAAGAGCTGACGGATGGTCTTGCAATAGTTGGCAACCTTGCAGTCCTTCAGGAAAGTCTTCAGCTGGAGAAGGAGGAGAAGGAGGAGGAAGAGGGAAGGGACAGGAAGAGAACCAGACGGGAGAAGAATCCATCAAAGGTTTCCAATTTAAAGCAAACCATAAAAACAAACGGAAAAATAAAATTCCCTCCAACTTCTCTTCCTTTCAAGATTGTATATTTAGAAAGTAGGCGAAGCAAGTTGAGAAACGAGGACAGGCGGAATCGAGCAAACGCAGAATCATGGCTCGGATTTCAAAAGCATGCTCTTTTGGTTCAATTCCATTGTTGGTGAAGTTCAGAATGCTCTTTGATTGTAGGTGAACTATAAATCCCAGCAACTAAAACTCCCAAATGTCAAGGTCTGTTCTCCTCAAACTCCACATTTGGGCACATTGAGTATCTGCGCCAAGTTTGGTCCAGATCAATCATTGTTTGAGTCCACAGTGCTCTCTGCATGTTGATGAACTACAACTCCCAAACTCAAGGTCAATGTCCACCAAACCCTTCCAGTATTTTTTATTGGTCGTGGGAGTTCTGTATGCCAAGTTTGGTTCAATTCTATCATTGGTGGAGTTCAGAATGCTCTTTGATTGTAGGTGAACTATAAATCCCAGCAACTACAACTCCCAAATGTCAAGGTCTGTTTTCCCCAAACTCCACATTTGGGCACATTGAGTATCTGCGCCAAGTTTGGTCCAGATCAATCATTGTTTGAGTCCACAGTGCTCTCTGCATGTTGATGAACTACAACTCCCAAACTCAAGGTCAATGTCCTGCAACTCCCAAACTCAAGGTCAATGTTCACCAAAACTTTCCAGTATTTTCTGTTGGTCGTGGGAGTTCTGTATGCCAAGTTTGGTTCAATTCTATCATTGGTGGAGTTCAGAATGCTGTTGAGGAGTTACGAAGGTGGAGGCATTACTTTTCACTTTAACAACACAACTGTTCAATGCTAAGGCTTCCCACCAAAATGGAACTGTAGAGGAGAGTCTACTGAACAAGCCAGTACCTGCCGCATACCAGTACTGCCATCTGTTGAGGAGTTACAAAGGTGGAGGCATTACTTTTCACTTTAACAACACAACCGTTCAATGCTAAGGCTTCCCACCAAAATGGAACTGTAGAGGAGAGTCTACTGAACAAGCCAGTACCTTCTGCATCCCAGTACTGCCATCTGTTGAGGAGTTACAAAGGTGGAGGCATTACTTTTACTTGAACAACACAACTGTTCAATGCTAAGGCTTCCTGCCAAAATGGAGCTGTAGAGGAGAGTCTACTGAACAAGCCAGTACCTGCCACATACTAGTACTGCCATCTGTTGAGGAGTTACGAAGGTGGAGGCATTACTTTTCACTTTAACAACACAACTGTTCAATGCTAAGGCTTCCCACCAAAATGGAACTGTAGAGGAGAGTCTACTGAACAAGCCAGTACCTGCCACATACCAGTACTGCCATCTGTTGAGGAGTTACGAAGGGGGAGGCATTACTTTTCACTTTAACAACACAACTGTTCAATGCTAAGGCTTCCCGCCAAAATGGAACTGTAGAGGAGAGTCTACTGAACAAGCCAGTACCTGCCGCATACCAGTACTGCCATCTGTTGAGGAGTTACGAAGGTGGAGGCATTACTTTTCACTTTAACAACACAACTGTTCAATGCTAAGGCTTCCCACCAAAATGGAGCTGTAGAGGAGAGTCTACTGAACAAGCCAGTACCTGCCACATACTAGTACTGCCATCTGTTGAGGAGTTACGAAGGTGGAGGCATTACTTTTCACTTTAACAACACAACTGTTCAATGCTAAGGCTTCCTGTCAAAATGGAGCTGTAGAGGAGAGTCTACTGAACAAGCCACATACCTGTAGTGCCAACGGTTGAGGAGTTACGAAGGTGGAGGCATTACTTTTCATTCCACCTTCATATTAGAAGCACACACCATTCTCTTACCTGAAGAACAGCTGGGAGAGCTAGCTCTGGAAACCCAATCACGTAGGCCTGGCTATGAAGATACTCCAAAGTCAAATCGTACAGCTGATCAATGAGTCCATCCTGGAAGGGACAGAATGGGGAAAGCGTTCAAGGGATGCTCCAAAGAGGGAAGAACACAGACCTTCAGGCGTCACTGCAAATCCCTCCAGCTATACACATTCCCCATTTACCCGGAAGGCTTTCTCCTGCAGGTTGGCATTGGAGAGCTTCAAGATGACAGCAAAGTTTATGGGCTTGTTGCTCATGCGGCCGGGCTTCTTGTTGAAGTCGACTTCTTGGAAGATCTGTTGGGCGGGAGAAGAGAAAAGAAGTGATGACGACAGGAACACTGTTACCTGAGCAAAGAGCAACTTCAATTGAACAAGCCATGGGATCCAAGATTCCCCATGTTCCAGGATGATGGAAAGATGGTTTTTTCCTACTAGCTGTACCCGCCACGCGTTGCTGTGGCCAACCTTCCAAGATTGCCCAAGAAGCCTCTTTCTCTCCTTTCTTTCTCTTCCTTCCTTCCCTCTTTTTCTTTCCCTTCTTCTTTCTTCCTTCTCTACTTGTTTCTTTTCTCGCTTCGTTTGCTCTCTGATTCCATCCTTCCTTGTCTCTTTCTTTCCTTCCTTCCCTCCCTCTTTCTCTCTTTCGTTCCTTCTCTCCTTCCTTCCCTCTTTCACTTTTTTATTTCATTCTCTCCCTCCTTCCTTCCTTCTCTACCCTTCTTTCTTTCTTCTTTCCCTCTTTCTCTCCTCCTTCCTTTTCTACCCTTTCTTTCCTTCTTGCTCTCCTTCCCTCCTTCTTTCCCTCCTTCTCTCCTTTCTTCCTTCTCTGCCCTTCTTTCTTTCCTTCTTGCTCTCCTTCCCTTTTTCTTTCCCGCTTTCTCTCCCTCCTTCTCTCCTTCCTTCCTTCTCTACCTTTCTTTCTTTCCTTCTCTCCTTCTTTTCCTCTTTCCCCTTTCCTCCCTCCTTCTTCTCTCCCTTTCTTTCCTCTTCTCTTCTTCTCCTTTCTTTCCCTCTTTCTCCTTCTTCCTTCCTTTTCCTTCTTCTCTTCCTTCCTCCTTCCTTCCTACCCCTTTTCTTTCTCTCCTCCTTTCTCTCCTCCTTCCCTTCTCTCCCTTCTTTCTTCCCTTTCTTCTCCTTCCTTCTCTACCCTTCTTTTTTCCTTCCTTCTCTCCTTTCCTCTTCTCTCCCTTCTTCCTTCTCTACCTTTCTTTCTCTTTTTCTTCTTCCTCCTTCTTTCCTCCTCTCTCCCTTCCTTCTCTACCCTTCTTTCTTTCCTTCTTGCTCTCCTTCCCTCCTTTCTTTTCTTCCCTCCTTCTCTCCTTCCTTCCTTCTCTACCCTTCTTTCTTTCCTTCTTTCTCTCCTTCCCTCCTTCTTTCCCGTTTTCTCTCCCTCCTTCTCTCCTTTCTTCCTTCTCTGCCCTTCTTTCTTTCCTTCTTGCTCTCCTTCCCTCCTTCTTTCCCGCTTTCTCGCCCTCCTTCTCTCCTTCCTTCCTTCTCTATCTTTCATTCTCTTTTCTCTCCCGCATTCCTTCTCTACCCTTCTTTCTTTCCTTCTTGCTCTCCTTCCCTCCTTCTTTCTCTCCTTCTCTCCTTCCTTCCTTCTCTATCCTTCTTTCTTTCCTCCCTTTTCTTCTTCCCTCTTTCTTTCCCTCCCTCCTTCCTTCCTTCCTTCTCTACCCTTCTTTTTTCCTTCCTTCTCTACCCTTCTTTCTCTCCCTCCTTCCCTTCCTTCTTTCCTTACCCTTCTTTTTTCCTTCCTTCTCTCCTTCTTTCCCTTCTTCTCTCCTTCCTTCTCTACCTTTCTTTCCTTCCTTCTCTCCTTCCCTCTTTCTCTCCCTCCTTCTCTCCATCCTTTTCTACCCTTCTTTCTTTCCTTCCTTTTCTCCTTCCCTCTTTCTGTCCCTCCTTCTCTCCTTCCTTCCTTCTCCACCCTTCTTCTCTCCTTTCTTCCTTCTCTATCTTTCATTCCTTCCTTCTCTCCTTCCCTCTTTCTCTCCCTCCTTCTCTCCTTCCCTCTTTCTCGTCCCTTCTTTTTTTTCCTTCCTTCTCTCCTTCTTTCCCCTCTTCTCTCCCTGTGTTTCTCCTTCCTTCCTTCTCTACCTTTCTTTCTTTCCTTCTTTCTCTCCTTCCCTTCTTCTTTCCCTCCTTCTTTCCGTCCTTCCTCCCTTCTTTCTGTGTATATGTTTTGTGTGTGTGTGTGCATATATGTGTCTATAGATGTGTGTTTGTGTATATATATGTCGTTTTACGCGTGGGTTGTAATTGTTTTGGGTTTTTCTTTTGCTTTTTAAGTCTCTTCCGCTGTGTTTTTCACTGTTTTGATGAGTGATGGTCACTCGTTGGCCTGATTGCTGTCTGGTGACCAAATTTGGTGTCAATTTCTCCAGTGGTTTTTGAGTTATGTTAATCCGACAAACGAACATTACTTTTTTGATTTATATAGATCTCTAACCAAAGGCACCAGATCCCATCAGATCTTGGAAGCTAGGCCGGGACAGTTCTGGTGAGGACTTGGATGGGAAGCCCGAGCCAAAAGCCCTACGCAGCTTGTTCACTGGTCAGGAATTCTGGGAGGTGAGGTCCAAAACTCCCAGAAGGTTGAAGAGACCTGCCCTGAGAAACTGGTGGTCAAAAAGCAGTTTCAAGAGGCACATGCCCTTCCACCACATCTTTTGGGAGGCCTATCTAGTAGGCATGGAGAGAGCCGCGTCGGATAACTCGTTACTCGTAATAATTTCATGAAAATTACGAAGCATTTTTAAAAACCGGAAGCTCCTTTGCCCTTCCGAAGCTTTTTCCGCCATTTTTTGTTATGACACAGGAACTGAGTCAGAAATGATTCCACGTATTTCCAGCCCTCTATTAGCCTGCTGGGAGGCAAGCAGCTTGCATGGTGGGAGGCTCCTTGCCTCCCAGCCAATTAGGGGAGACGTTTTGGGGGAGCACATGGCCCAGAGGCTCATTCAGAGCTGGGAAGGGAAGGGAGAAGGGAGAGGGGAGAAGGGAGAAGCGGGAGGGGAGAAGGGAGAGGGGAGAAGGGAGAGGGGAGAAGGGAGAAGGGAGAGGGAGGAATGGGGAGAAGGGAGGGAGAAGGGGAGAAGTGAGAAGGAGAGAGATGAGAAAGGAGAGGGGAAAAGGGAGAAGGGAGAGGGGAGAAGGGAGAGGGGGGAAGGGAGAGGGGAGAGTGGCATAGGGAGAAGGGAGAGGGGAGAAGGGAGAGGGGAGAAGGGAGAGGGGAGAAGGGAGAAGGGAGAGGGAGGAATGGGGAGAAGGGAGAGGGGAGGGAGAAGGGGAGAAGTGAGAAGGAGAGAGATGAGAAAGGAGAGGGGAAAAGGGAGAAGGGAGAGGGGAGAAGGGAGAGGGGGAAGGGAGAGGGGAGAGTGGCATAGGGAGAAGGGAGAGGGGAGAAGGGAGAGGGGAGAGGGGAGAGGGGAGAAGGGAGAAGGGAGAGGGAAGAAGGGGAGAAGGGAGAGGGGAGGGGAGAGGGAGAAGGAGTGGAGAGAATGAGAAAGGAGAGGGGAAAGGGAGAAGGGAGAGGGAGAAGGGAGGGAAGGGGAGAGGGGAGAGTGGCAAGGGAGAAGGGAGAGGGGAGAAGGGAGAGGGGAGAAGGGAGAGGGAGAAGGGAGAAGGGAGAGGGAGGAATGGGGAGAAGGGAGAGGGGAGGGAGAAGGGGAGAAGTGAGAAGGAGAGAGATGAGAAAGGAGAGGGGAAAAGGGAGAAGGGAGAGGGGAGAAGGGAGAGGGGGGAAGGGATGAGAAAGGAGAGGGGGAAAGGGAGAAGGGAGAGGGGAGAAGGGAGAGGGGAGAGGGGAGAGTGGCAAAGGGAGAAGGGAGAGGGGAGAAGGGAGAGGGAGGAATGGGGAGAAGGGAGAGGGGAGGGAGAAGGGGAGAAGTGAGAAGGAGAGAGATGAGAAAGGAGAGGGGAAAAGGGAGAAGGGAGAGGGGAGAAGGGAGAGGGGGGAGAGGGAGAGGGGAGAGGGGCATAGGGAGAAGGGAGAGGGGAGAAGGGAGAGGGGAGGGAGAGGGAGAAGGGAGAGAGGGAGAAGGGAGAAGGGAGAGGGAGGAGGAGAAGGGAGAGGGGAGAAGGAGAGGGGAGAGGAGAAGGGAGAGAGAAGAAGAGGGGAGAAGGGAGAAGGGAGAAGGGAGGAGGGAGGAAGGGAGGGGGGAGAGGAGAGAAGGGAAGAAGTAAGAGGGGAGAAGGGAGAGTGGCATAGGGAGAAGGGAGAGGGAGAAGGGAGAGGGGAGAAGAAGGGAGAGGGAGAGGGAGAAGGGAGAAGAGGGGAGAGGGAGGAAAGGAGGAGAGAGGGAGAGGGAGAGAAGGGGAGAGGGAGAGGGAGAGAAGGGAAGAAGAGAGGGAGAAGGAAGAGAGGAGAAGGGAGAGGGGAGAGGAGAGAAGGAGAAGAGGGGGAGAAGGAGAGGGAAGGGAGAAGGGAGAGGGGAGAAGGGAGAAGGGAGAGGGAAAGGAGAGGGGAGGGAGAGGGAGAAGGGAGAGGGAGAAGGGAGAGGGGAAAGGGAGAGGGGAAGGGAAAGGGAGAGAGGGGGAAGGGAGGGGAAGAGGGGAGAAGGGAGAGGGGAGAAGGAGAAAGGGAGAAGGGAGAGAGGGAGAAGGGGAGAGGGAGAAGGGAGAGGGGAGAAGGGAAAGGGGAGAGGGGGAAGGGAGGGGGAGAGGAGAGAATTGAGAGTGAGAAGGGAGGGGGAAGAAGGGAGAAGGGAGAGGGAAGAGGGGAGAAGGGAGAGGGGAGAATGGAGAAGGGAGAGAGAAGGGGAGAGGGGAGAAGGGAGAGGGAGAAGGGAGGGGGAGAGGAGAGAATTGAGAGTGAGAAGGGAGAGGGAAGAGGGGAGAAGGGAGAAGGGAGAGAGGAGAAAAAGAGGGGAGAAGGGAGAGGGGAGAGGAGAGAAGGGAGAGGGGAGAGGAGAGAGGAGAGAGGGGAGAAGTGAGAGGGGAGAGGGGAGAAGGAAGAGAGAAGAAAAGAGAAGAGAGAGGGGGGAAGTGAGCAGTGACAGGGAAGAAGAGAGAGGGGAGAGGGGAGAAGGGAAAGACAAAGGGAAGGGAGGTTGCGTTGAAGGGAGGTTGGAAGACGAGCATGGCGGGCAAGCAAGTAAGCGGAAAGGAAGAAGAGCTAGGAGCAGGGCTGTTGCCTGCCTGGCTTGCTGGCCAGCCTCCCTTGCCGGCTTGTGTGTTGTTGCTCTTGGGGTTTGGGATGGGTGGGCACCACGAGGGTAGTGTGTGGGTGAGCGGCGTGGGTGGAAGGAGCAACACGGAGGAACGAAAGCACTCACTCCAGCATTTTAAAAAGACAACGTTGTAGCAGTCTCTGGCCTGAGCGTTGTTATTCTTTTTACTTTGTGTTGCACGTTGCCTCAAAAGAACTAGATCTCCCATCAATGCAAGCTACTCTTCAAACACAAACTCTCCTTCCTAAAGTTGCAAACTCAGCTTCCAAGGCAAAAAGGGGCAGGGCTGTTTGTTATTTTTTTTGTTTGCGGTGAGTTGCCTAAAAAGACACTACAAATTCCAATTTTGCATTTTGCGTGATTGCGTCCGCCATTAACGAAACGATTCGGAAATTTTGGAAATTTCAGAAACTTTGGAAAAATTTTAAAAAGGCACTACAAATCCCATACTTTAAAGTCTTGCGTGGTGCGCAATCGCGCTCGCCATTAACGAAGCAATTCGGAAATTTCAGAAACTTCGGAAAGTTTTTTAAAAGACACTACAAATCCCATGCTTTAAAGTCTTGTATGTTGCGGAATTGCGTCCGCCAGCAACGAAGCGATTTGGAAATTTTGGAAACTTCGGAAAGTTGAAAAAAAAGACACTACAAATCCCATACTTTAAAGTCTTGTATGTTGCGGAATTGCGTCCGCCATCAACGAAGCGATTTGGAAATTTTGGAAACTTCGGAAAGTTGAAAAAAAAGACACTACAAATCCCATACTTTAAAGTCTTGCGTGTTGCGCAATCGYGTCCGCCATGTACGAAGCGATTCGGAAATTTCGGAAACTTTGGAAAGTTTTTTTAAAAGCCACTACAAATTCCATACTTTACAGTCTTGTGTGTTGCGCAATTGCGTCAGCCATTAATGAAGCAATTCGGAAATTTTGGAAATTTCAGAAACTTCGGAAAGTTTTTAAAAAGACACTACAAATCCCATACTTTAAAGTCTTGTGTGTTGCACAATCGCGTCCGCCATTAACGAGGCGATTTGGAAATTTCGGAAACTTTGGAAAGTTTTTTTAAAAGCCACTACAAATTCCATACTTTACAGTCTTGTCTGTTGCGCAATTGCGTCAGCCATTAACAAAGCGATTCAGAAATTTCAGAAACTTCGGAAAGTTTTTAAAAAGACACTACAAATCCCATACTTTAAAGTCTTGTATGTTGCGGAATCATGTCCGCCATTAAAGAAGCGATTCGGAAATTTCAGAAACTTCGGATAGTTTTTTAAAAGACACTACAAATCCCATACTTTAAAGTGTTGTGGGTTGCGCAATTGTGCCCGCCATTAACGAAGCAATTTGGAAATTTTGGAAATTTCAGAAACACACTACAAATCCCATACTTTAAATTTCAGAAATTTTGGAAACTTCGGCAAGTTTTTAAAAAGACACTACAAATCCCATCCGAATCGCTTCGCTAATGGTGGATGCAATTCTGCAACACGCGATTCAGAAATTTTGGAAATTTCAGAAACTTCAGAAAGTTTTTAAAAAGACACTACAAATCCCATACTTTAAAGTCTTGCGTGTTGCGTAATCGCAAAAATTTCGGAAGCTTTTAAAAATTCGGAATTCAATTTTGAATCGAACCACCATCCAAAATGGGTTTGGAATTTTTTTTTGGATCAACGACACAAGTCTCACAAATCCGTCAGTGGTAAGGTTTCAGCGTCAGCTGCCTGTGTGTGTTGCGTGTCTTTTTTTAAAGTGCCTCCCAGAGCATATCAGGGTTCACACGTCTTTCCTTCCCGGGGGGAAAAAGGAGACGATTTCTAAATTGGCGAGCCAGCCTTGTCCCCCACGGGGAAGGGGGTGGGGACGGGGAAAGAGGAGCCGTTGCCGTGTTGTTTACGCAGACGTGCCTTCCAGCCCTGGAGCCAAACGAGCCTCCTGCCGCCGGAGCTGAAGAATGTCAGCCGCGGAGACGATCGCAAATGAGATGCGGAGACAGTGCGGGAGGCGGAAGAACCCTTCCTTTCCTGCCTCTCCGCTTCGTTTTCGTTTCGGGACTTTCCACGCAAGGCACGCACAGGCGCCCGACTCGGTTCTAAGTATAGGGCGCCGCGCCGGCGCACGTCTCAACCCTCCGAAAGAGAGGTGAAGCCGCCGGGGGCAGGTGTTCTCCGCGCCAGGGAAGCAGAAGCTGCTGTCAAGGCGCATCACGCCTCTCGCTCCTCTTTTCCCTCCGGCAGGGGCTTGGGGAATTCCAGCGCCCCGGAGAGACCGCACAAGACGCCCGAGCTGTCACCGCGGCAGTGTGACAAGGACAGCGAGGGAAAGGGAGGGGAAGGAGGAACAAGGGCCCCCTTTCCACTCCAAGGAGCACAAGGAAGGGAGGGGAGAGACGTAGTTTAAAGGTCGGGGCTGTTGTATATCAGCCTGGGACTGTGCTTAATGGTTATGTTGGGACTGAGGATGATGTCCATGATGATCTGGTTCCTGGGACAGGGTCTGGACCAAACTTGGCACACAGATCCAACATGCTCAACTTTGAATACAGGCCAAATTTGGGCACGATTGCCCTGGGAATCTGCGCATGGTTGCCCTGGGAATCTGGGAGTTGTAGTTCACCTGCATCCAGAGCGCACTGTGAATCCAACCAATGATGGATCTGTACCAAACTTGGCATACAGATCCAATGTACCCAACTTAAGATACAGGTGGAATTAGGTTTACGATTGTCCTGGGAATGATTGCCCTGGGAATCTGGGAGTTGTAGTTCACCTGCATCCAGAGAATACTGTGAACCCAAACAATGATGGATCTGTACCATACTTGGCACGCAGATCCAACATGCTCAACTTTGAATACAGGCCAAATTTGGGCACGATTGCCCTGGGAATCTGCGCATGGTTGCCCTGGGAATCTGGGAGTTGTAGTTCACCTGCATCCAGAGCGCACTGTGAATCCAACCAATGATGGATCTGTACCATATTTGGCATACAGATCCAACATGCCCAACAGTGAATACAGGCCAAATTTGGGCACGATTGCCCTGGGAATCTGGGAGTTGTAGTTCACCTGCATCCAAAGAGCACTGTGAACCCAACCAATGACGGATCAGCACCAAACTTGGCAGGCAGATCCAACATGCTCAACTTTGAATACAGATGAAATTTGGGTACGATTGTCCTGAGAATCTGGACATGATTGCCCTGGGAATTTGGGAGTTGTAGTTCACCTGCATCCAGAGCGCACTGTGAACCCAACCAATGATGGATCTGCACCAAACTTGGCATAGAGATCCAATGTACCCAACTTAAGATACAGGTGGAATTAGGTTTACGATTGTCCTGGGAATGATTGCCCTGGGAATCTGGGAGTTGTAGTTCACCTGCATCCAGAGAATACTGTGAACCCAAACAATGATGGATCTGCACCAAACTTGGCACACAGATCCAATGTGCCCAACTTAAGATACAGCTGGAATTTCGGCATGATCGCCCTGGGAATCTGGGCATGATTACCCTGCGAATCTGGGAGTTGTAGTTCACCTGCATCCAAAGAGCACTGTGAACCCAACCAATGACGGATCAGCACCAAACTTGGCAGGCAGATCCAACATGCTCAACTTTGAATACAGATGGAATTTGGGTACAATTGTCCTGAGAATCTGGACATGATTGCCCTGGGAATTTGGGAGTTGTAGTTCACCTGCATCCAGAGAGCGCTGTGAACCCAACCAATGACGGATCTGCACCAAATTTGGCATGCAGATCCAACATGCCCAACTTTAAATATAGGCAGAATTTGGGCATGATTGCTCTGGGAATCTGAGCATGATTGCCCATGGAATTTGAGAGTTGTAGTTCAGCTGCATCCATACAGCACTGTGAACCCAACCAATGATGGATCTGCACCAAACTTGGCACACAGATCCATTGTGCCCAACTTAAGATGCAGCTGGAATTTCGGCATGATTGCCCTGGGAATCTGAGAGTTGTAGTTCACCTGCATCCAGAGCACACTGTGAACCCAACCAATGATGGATCTGCACCAAACTTGGCATACAGATCCAATGTACCCAACTTAAGATACAAGTGGAATTTGGGTACAATTGTCCTGGGAATCTGGGCATGATTGCTCTGGGAATCTGGGAGTTGTAGTTCACCTGCTTCCAGAGAACACTGTGAACCCAAACAATGATGGATCTGCACCAAACTTGGCATGCAGATCCAACATGCCCAACTTTAAATATAGGCTGAATTTGGGCATGATTGCTCTGGGAATCTGAGCATGATTGCCCATGGAATTTGAGGTTGTGAACCCAACCAATTACAGATCTGCACCAAACTTGGCATCAGATCCAACGTATCCTACTTTGAATACAGGCCCAATTTGGGCAAGACTGCCCTGGGAATATGGCCATCCTTGCCCTGGGAAAGTTGTAGTTCACCAGCATCCAGAAAACACTGTGAACCAAACTAATGACGAATCTGCACCAAACTTGGCACACATACCTGATATGCTGAAATTGATTACTGGAGGGGTTGGGGGGAGGGGCAACTGACCTTCCTTTCAGGGAGTTGTAGTTCACCACAACCAGAAAAATTGTGGTCTCTACCAATGACGGACCTGGACCAAACTTTGCACACAGAACCCCCTCCCCTTACACACATGTGCGGGTGCACAGACAAACAATGGGTTGTTTAAAGGAACATGAACTAAGTATATTGACATTGACGCTTTCTCCTCCCCGACCCAACCATCACCCAGTCCATGTTGGTGGGTAGGGTGCCTGTTTAAAGGCCCAGTAGTGCCGGATGTGGTTGCACGGGCAGGAAAGCAAGCGAAAACCACAGCCGGGATGATATATGTGGCTTGTGGGCGAGCGAGGGGGAAATGGAGCAAAGGCAAGGAGGGGAAAGGTGGGTGAATGAGGCTCTATCCCGAAACCCAAGCTGCAAAACCTCAGAGGAAGGAAAGGGGTTGGTAGAGAGCGGGTAAGGAAGGATCCGCCAAAAAGCCGCAAGGGCCGAGAGGATGTGGTTACCCAGCAAGCATTTGCAAACACACACATCCACACATGTGCAAAAACCCTACAATTAGCAATGAACCAAGGTGGCTTGGCCTATGCCATGGGTGCAAACAGAGCACTCACCTCCAAAATAAAAGGCAGGACGGGAATGAAGGTCCGAGTGTTCTCCGACAAAAGGGTCAGCGCTCGGACGCAGTGCATGCGCAAGGGATAGAACCGAGCCGTGGGTACCAGCCTAAGATTAAAAAACAAAACGACAAGAAGAAAGGATTATAGGTATATGCTCAGAATGTAAATCCGGAGGAAATCCAGTGAGTATCTTTGTCCTTCTTTCAACTTGATCTCAGAAAAAGAGTGGAATATAAATTTATTTAATAAACTAGCTTTTGTCCCCGGGTTTGTTGAAAAAGTCATTTTTTTTTAATTTTCCAAAATGCATAAGGTTGTGGGTGAACACTCACATCATGCCGGGTTAACCCCCTGAAACTCCATCAGTACATAAAGTTTGTCATGTTTCGCAAGATTATGAACAATTATGAACACACTGAGGCGAACTAACACTGTGAGAAGGCCTCAGTGGGAGAAATTCTCACTGTGAGGCCTTTCTCCCACTGAGGCCTTCTCACACTGAGGTGAAATAACACTGTGAGAAAGCCTCAGTGGAAGAAAGGCCTCACTGTGATTCCTACCTCACAATGAGGTCTTTCTCCCACTGTGACATGCTCACAGTGAGGTGAACTAACACTGTGAGAAGGCCTGAGTGGGAGAAAGTCCTCACTGTGATTCCTACCTCACAGTGAGGCCTTTCTCCCACTGTGACATGTTCACACTGAGGCGAACTAACACTGTGAGAAGGCCTCAGTGGGAGAAAGTCCTCACTGTGAAGTAGGAATCACAGTGAGGCCTTCTCACACTGAGGCGAACTAACACTGTGAGAAGGCCTGAGTGGGAGAAAGGCCTCACTGTGAGGTAGGAATCACAGTGAAGCCTTTCTCCCACTGAGGTCTTCTCACACTGAGGTGAACCAACACTGTGAGAAGGCCTGAGTGGGAGAAAGGCCTCACTGTGAGGTAGGAATCACAGTGAGGCCTTTCTCCCACTGAGGCCTTCTCACACTGAGGCGAACTAACACTGTGAGAAGGCCTGAGTGGGAGAAAGGCCTCACTGTGAGGTAGGAATCACAGTGAGGCCTTTCTCCCACTGAGGCCTTCTCACACTGAAGTGAACTAACACTGCGAGAAGGCCTCAGTGGGAGAAAGGACTCACTGTGAGGTAGGAATCACAGTGAGGCCTTTCTCCCAGTGAAGCGAACTAACACTCTGAGAGGGCCTCAGTGGGAGAAAGGCCTCACTGTTAGGTAGGAATCACAGTGAGGCTTTTCTTCCACTGAGGCCTTCTCACACTGAGGCAAACTAACACTGTGAAAAGGCCTCAGTGGGAGAAATTTTCACTGTGAGGTAGGAATCACAGTGAGGCCTTTCTCCCACTGTCTCCCATTGAAGCGAACTAACACTTCTCACAGTGTTAGTTCGCTTCAATGTGAGAAGGCCTCAGTGGGAGAAAGGCCTCACTGTGATTCCTACCTAGCTTTTGCTGAGTCATTAACCCTTTCAGTGCTTGACAACACACTTAACCAAGTTGTTTGTAAGTGGGATGTTTGTAACACGGGGACTACCTGCCTTGAGAAGGAAGGCAAAACATGCTTTTCCTTTCCTCCCGCCTCGCCTCTTCCTTTCGAAGTCGTTCTGCTTCTGAGAAGCCAATCCTAGCCCTCTGCCCTCCCTTCTGCATCCCTTCCTAAACCAGGACTGCTGAAATCGTGAAAACCAAAGAGGGTGAGAAACTGCATCAGCCACACCATATAAATCACCCGCCACCCCTCCGCCCGCCCGCCCTCCCTCCCCGCGCCAAATAGTGAAATAATTATCATTGGATCCATTATGGAAATAAATCTACTTTCGAGCCCCGGCCCTGGCAACCGGCAAAAAGGGATGACGAAAACCTTCTACAGGAATTAATTGATTGGGGGATAAACCTGTTAAAAGGTATAGATTTACTGTAAACCAAGGCCATTAATTTCCAAGCGCGCGGAGATGTGACAGCCAACTTAAAAACTTCCCAGCGGCTGGGGACAGTCCCGGAATGAAGTATGCGCCGCCGCCGCCATTGCCTGCCCAAGGAGCGGACTGGACGATTCCGGGCCAAAATCCCAGAAAACACATTGGGGAAGGAAACATGGCCCAGCTTCTTTCTCACACCATCGGAAAGCTCACTCAGTCAGAGCAAGATTTGATTATACGAGGGTTGAATGAAAAGTAATGCCTCTACCTTCGTAACTCAACAGCACTGGTACTGGCTTGTCCAGTAGACTCTCCTCTACAGTTCCATTTTGACGGGAAGCCCTAGTATTGAACGGTTGTGTTGTTAAAGTGAAAAGTAATGCCTCCATCTTTGTAACTCCTCAACAGATGGCAGTACCGGTATGTGGCAGGTACTGGCTTGTCCAGTAGACTCTCCTCTACAGTTCCATTTTGACGGGAAGCCCTAGTATTGAACGGTTGTGTTGTTAAAGTGAAAAGTAATGCCTCCATCTTTGTAACTCCTCAACAGATGGCAGTACCGGTATGTGGCAGGTACTGGCTTGTTCAGTAGACTCTCCTCTACAGTTCCATTTTGGCGGGAAGCCTTAGCATTGAACGGTTGTGGTGTTAAAGTGAAAAGTAATGGCTCCACCTTCGTAACTCCTCAACAGATGGCAGTACTGGTATGTGGCAGGTACTGGCTTGTTCAGTAGACTCTCCTCTACAGTTCCATTTTGGGAAGCCTTAGCATTGAACGGTTGTGTTGTTAAAGTGAAAAGTAATGCCTCCATCTTTGTAACTCCTCAACAGATGGCAGTACCGGTATGTGGCAGGTACTGGCTTGTCCAGTAGACTCTCCTCTACAGTTCCATTTTGGCGGGAAGCCTTAGCATTGAACGGTTGTGTTGTTAATGTGAAAAGTAATGCTTCAACCTTTGTAACTCCTCAACAGATGGCAGTATTGGTATGTGGCAGGTACTGGCTTGTTCAGTAGACTCTCCTCTACAGTCCCATTTTGGCAGGAAGCCTTAGCATTGAATGGTTGTGTTGTTGAAGTGAAAAGTAATGCCTCCATCTTTGTAACTCCTCAACAGATGGCAGTATTGGTGTGCGGCAGGTACTGGCTTGTTCAGGAGACTCTCCTCTACAGTTCCATTTAGGCGGAAAGCCTAAGCATTGAATGGTTGTGTTGTTAAAGTGAAAAGTATTACTATTATTGTATTTACAGTATTTTACCCTATTATTTTTATTACAGTTATTATTTTACTCTATTTATTGTTATTATTATATTTACAGTATTTTACCGTTATTGTTATTATTACATTTATTATTTTACTCTATTAATTATTATTGTTATTACATTTATTATTTTACTGTATGTATTATTACTGCATTTACAGTATTTTACCCTATTATTATTGCAATTATTATTTTATCTATTATTATTATTATTATTATTATTATTATTATTATATTTACAGTATCTTACCCTATTATTATTTTCATTAAATTTATTACTTTACTCTATTATTATTACATTTATTATTTACTGTATTTATTATTATTGCATTTACATTTATTATCTTATTATATTATTATTATATTTATATTTTATTATTATATTTACAGTATCTTACCCTATTATTATTTTTATTACATTTATTATTATTACATTTATTATTTTACTCTATTTATTATTATTGCATTTGCAGTATTTTACCCTATTATTTTACTCTATTTATTATTATTGAATTTATAGTATTTTACCCTATTATTACCTTTATAATGTTACTCTATTTATTATTGTTATTACATTTATTATTTTGCTCTATTTATTATTATTACATTTATTATTTTACTCTATTTATTATTATTGAATTTACAGTATTTTACCCTATTATTTGTATAACATTTATTATTTTACTCTTTTTTATTTTTATTAATTTACAGTATTTTATCCTATTATTATTATTTTTATTACATTTATTATTTTACTCTCTTTATTATTGGAAGGATACGTAAGCACATTTACACTGAAGAAGGTTAGAATAATGATTTAATCAGAGTTGGACAGTCTTATCTTAAATTACAGTTTTATGTAAATATTCAAAAACATTTAACCTACTGATGCCTCAATTAATGTAATTTTATTGCTATCTATTTTTATTTTGAAATTGACCCATAGCTGCTGCATTTCTCACTCTCGACTTATACTCGAGTCAATACGTTTTCCCAGTTTTTTTCTGGGAAAATTGGGTGCCTTTGCTTATATTCGGGTCGGCTTGTACTCGAGTATATACGGTATCTACAGAAAATAAATCCATGCACATTAACCTGGAGAGGCCATTTGCGGCAGAATCCGATTCTCCTCCCTACAGCCTTATTTCTGTGTCCTTAGGTCACAATGGACTAGGTTTTTTTCAGCAGCCAAGATCCGTTTTGGCAGCCAAACACAGCACTTCTTGACTCCCCAGGCTCGCATCCCCTAAATCTCTGTCAAACCACAGGAAATTAAAGTGCGTACCGCCCTGCCAGCCCTCTCCATTGGAGAGCAGCAGGCGAACGAAGCCAATTTCAGCTTCCGCCGGCAACCTCTCTGCTGCTGGTTATCTTGTATACGCACATTGGAAAGTCCGCCTTGGTCCCTGCCTGAAGGAAGAGAGTTCCAGTGGATGGCAATCCCTCCCCACGCCCCCCAAAATCCTCAATTCCCTTCCGCTCTCGGTGCTTTTCCGTTCCCGAACTCATTCACCATTTTTTCTCACTGGGGCAAAGCGCCATCTCCTGGGCAAATGACACTTTAAACCTTATTTACTTATGTTGTGCTGTTTCTAGGATGCGGAACAATGGCTTCAAACTACAAGAAAGGAGATTCCATCTGAACATGACTGTGAGAGCTGTTCAGCAGTGGAACTCTCTGCCCCAGAGTGTGGTGGAGGCTCAATAGCCAACAAACCAAAGCTTCACACACGATGGCCTTCAACCTGGGACTTCTCACACCAGGCCTTCTCAAACTGAGGCCTACAAACACTGAGGCTTTTCTCCCACTGAGGCTTTTTCACAGAGGGCTCTCTCAGGCTGAGGCAAACTAACACTGAGGCCTACCTCTCACTGAGGCTTTTTCAGAGGGCTCTCTCAGGCTGAGGCAAACTAACACTGAGCCCTACCTCTCACTGAGGCTTTTTCACAGAGGGCTCTCTCAGGCTGAGGCAAACTAACACTGAGGCCTTTCTCTCACTGAGGCTTTTTCACAGAGGGCTCTCTCAGGCTGAGGCAAACTAACACTGAGGCCTACCTCTCACTGAGGCTTTTTCACAGAGGGCTCTCTCAGGCTGAGGCAAACTAACACTGAGGCCTACCTCTCACTGAGGCTTTTTCAAAGGGCTCTCTCAGGCTGAGGCAAACTAACACTGAGGCCTTTCTCTCACTGAGGCTTTTTCAGAGGGCTCTCTCAGGCTGAGGCAAACTAACACTAAGCCCTACCTCTCACTGAGGCTTTTTCAGAGGGCTCTCTCAGGCTGAGGCAAACTAACACTGAGGCCTTTCTCTCACTGAGGCTTTTTCACAGAGGGCTCTCTCAGGCTGAGGCAAACTAACACTGAGGCCTACCTCTCACTGAGGCTTTTTCACAGAGGGCTCTCTCAGGCTGAGGCAAACTAACACTGAGGCCTTTCTCTCACTGAGGCTTTTTCAAAGGGCTCTCTCAGGCTGAGGCAAACTAACACTGAGGCCTTTCTCTCACTGAGGCTTTTTCAGAGGGCTCTCTCAGGCTGAGGCAAACTAACACTAAGCCCTACCTCTCACTGAGGCTTTTTCACAGAGGGCTCTCTCAGGCTGAGGCAAACTAACACTGAGCCCTACCTCTCACTGAGGCTTTTTCACAGAGGGCTCTCTCAGGCTGAGGCAAACTAACACTGAGCCCTACCTCTCACTGAGGCTTTTTCACAGAGGGCTCTCTCAGGCTGAGGCAAACTAACACTGAGCCCTACCTCTCACTGAGGCTTTTTCAGAGGGCTCTCTCAGGCTGAGGCGAACCAACACTGAGGCCTACCTCACACTTCATTTATTTATTTACTTCATTTACACTGATGCCTTTCTTCCACTGAGGCCTTCTAAGTAGACCAGTGGTTCTCCACCTGTGGGTCCCCAAGAAGCAGGAAAATCGCATTCAAACAGAGGCCTATTAACACTGAGGCCTTTCTCCCACTGAGGCTTTTTCACAGAGGGCTCTCTCAGACTGAGGCGAACTAACACTGAGGCCTACCTCAAACTTTGTTTATTTATTTACTTCATTTACACTGATGCCTTTCTCCCACTGAGGCCTTCTAAGTAGACGGTTTTGATGATGATCTTCACCCAAGTCAAAGTCATAGAATCATAAGAGTTGGAAGAGACCTTGTGGGTCATCCAGTCCAACCCCGTTCTGCCAAGAAGCAGGAAAATCGCATTTAAACAGAGGCCTATTAACACTGAGGCCTTTCTCCCACTGAGGCTTTTTCAAAGAGGGCTCTCTCAGACTGAGACGAACTAACCCTGAGGCCTACTTCTCACTGAGGCCTCCTAAGCAGAGGCTGGATGACCATCTGTTGGGGGTGCTTTGAATGCTATTTCCCTGCTTCTTGGCAGAATGGGGTTGGACTGGATGGCCCACTAGGTCTCTTCTAACTATGATTCTATGATTCTCAACCTTCCTAATGCCGCAACCCCTTAATGCAGATCCTCATGTTGTGGTGTTTCTAGGAGGCGGAACAATGGCTTCAAACTGCAAGAAAGGAGATTCCATCTGAACATGACTGTGAGAGCTGTTCTGCAGTGGAACTCTCCGCTCCATAGTGTGGTGGAGGCCCAACAGCCAACAAACCGAAGCTTCACACACGATGGCCTTCAACTTGGGACTTATCACACCAGGCCTTCTCAAACTGAGGCTTTTTCACAGAGGGCTCTCTCAGACTGAGGCGAACTAACACTGAGGCCTACCTCTCACTGATGCCTTTCTCCCACTGAGGCCTTCTAAGAGGAGGCTGGATGGCCATCTATCGGGGGTGCTTTGAAGGAGATTTTCCTGCTTCTTGGCATAAAAGGGTTGGACTGGATGGCCCACCAGGTCTCTTCCAACTCTATGATTCTCAACATTCCTATGTTACGTGTTGTTGTTGTTGTTGTTGTTGTTGGCACTGTCATTGGGGTACTCCCTACAATCGATGTTGTCTCATCGCAGGCATATCTTACGTATTGTTGTTCTTGTTGTTGTCACTGTCACTGGGGTGCTTTCTACAGCTGATGGTGTCACATCACAGGCGTATCTTATGTAGTGTTGTTGTTGGCACTGTCATTGGGGTGCTCCCTACAATTGATGTCGTCTCATCGCAGGCATATCTTACATATTGTTGTTGTTGTTGTTGTTGTTGGCACTGTCATTGAGGTGCTCCCTATAATCGATGCCGTCTCATCGCAGGCATATCTTACGTATTGTTGTTGTTGGCACTGTAATTGGGATGCTCCCTACAACTGATGGCGTCTCATCGCAGGCGTATCTTATGTGTTGTTGTTGTTGGCACTGTCATTGGGGTGCTCCGTACAATTGATGGCGTCTCATCGCAGGCATATCTTACGTATTGTTGTTGTTGGCACTGTCATTGGGGTGCTCCGTACAATTGATGGCGTCTCATCGCAGGCATATCTTACGTATTGTTGTTGTTGGCACTGTAATTGGGGTGCTCCCTACAATCGATGGCATCTCATCGCAGGCGTATCTTACGTATTGTTGTTGTTGTTGGCACTGTCATTGGGGTGCTCCGTACAATTGACGGCGTCTCATCGCAGGCATATCTTACCTATTGTTGTTGTTGTCACTGTCACTGGGGTGCTCCTACAATTGATGGCGTCTCATCACAGGCGTATCTTACGTATTGTTGTTGTCACTGTCACTGGGGTGCTCCTACAATTGATGGCGTCTCATTGCAGGCGTATTTTACCAATTGTTGTTGTTGTGGGTACTGTCACTGGGGTACTCCTACAATTGATGGCGTCTCATTGCAGGTGTATTTTACCTATTGTTGTTGTTGTGGGTACTGTCATTGGGGTGCTCCCTACAACTGATGGTGCCTCATCGCAGGCGTATGTTATGTATTGTTGTTGTTGTTGTTGACACTGTCACCGGGCTGCTTTCTACAATTGATGGTGTCTCATCACAGGTGTATCTTACCTATTATTGTTGTTGGCACTGTCACTGGGGTGCTCCTACAATTGATGGCGTCTCATTGCAGGCATATTTTACCTATTGTTGTTGTTGTGGGTACTGTCACTGGGGTGCTCCTACAATTGATGGCGTCTCATCACAGGTGTATCTTACGTATTGTTGTTGTCACTGTCACTGGGGTGCTCCTACAATTGATGGCGTCTCATTGCAGGCGTATTTTACCTATTGTTGTTGTTGTTGGCACTGTCATTGGGGTGCTCACTGTCACTGGGGTGCTCCTACAATTGATGGCGTCTCATTGCAGGCGTATTTTACCTATTGTTGTTGTTGTGGGTACTGTCACTGGGGTGCTCCTACAATTGATGGCGTCTCATTGCAGGTGTATTTTACCTATTGTTGTTGTTGTGGGTACTGTCACTGGGGTGCTCCTACAATTGATGGCGTCTCATCACAGGCGTATCTTACGTATTGTTGTTGTTGTCACTGTCACTGGGGTGCTCCTACAATTGATGGCAACTCATCGCAGGCATATCTTACGTATTGTTGTTGTTGTTGGCACTGTCATTGGGGTGCTCATTGCAGGCATATCTGACATGTTGTTGTTGTTGTTCGCACTGTCACTGGGGTGCTCATTGCAGGCGTATCTTACGTATTGTTGTTGTTGTTGGCACTGTCATTGGGGTGCTCCGTACAATTGACGGCGTCTCATCGCAGGCATATCTTTACCTATTGTTGTTGTTGTGGGTACTGTCACTGGGGTGCTCCTACAATTGATGGCGTCTCATCACAGGTGTATCTTACGTATTGTTGTTGTCACTGTCACTGGGGTGCTCCTACAATTGATGGCGTCTCATTGCAGGCGTATTTTACCTATTGTTGTTGTTGTGGGTACTGTCACTGGGGTGCTCCTACAATTGATGGCGTCTCATCACAGGCGTATCTTACGTATTGTTGTTGTTGTCACTGTCACTGGGGTGCTCCTACAATTGATGGCAACTCATCGCAGGCATATCTTACGTATTGTTGTTGTTGTTGGCACTGTCATTGGGGTGCTCATTGCAGGCATATCTGACATGTTGTTGTTGTTGTTCGCACTGTCACTGGGGTGCTCATTGCAGGCGTATCTTACGTATTGTTGTTGTTGTTGGCACTGTCATTGGGGTGCTCCGTACAATTGACGGCGTCTCATCGCAGGCATATCTTACCTATTGTTGTTGTTGTCACTGTCACTGGGGTGCTCCTACAATTGATGGCGTCTCATCACAGGCGTATCTTACGTATTGTTGTTGTCACTGTCACTGGGGTGCTCCTACAATTGATGGCGTCTCATTGCAGGCGTATTTTACCAATTGTTGTTGTTGTGGGTACTGTCACTGGGGTACTCCTACAATTGATGGCGTCTCATTGCAGGTGTATTTTACCTATTGTTGTTGTTGTGGGTACTGTCATTGGGGTGCTCCCTACAACTGATGGTGCCTCATCGCAGGCGTATGTTATGTATTGTTGTTGTTGTTGTTGACACTGTCACCGGGCTGCTTTCTACAATTGATGGTGTCTCATCACAGGTGTATCTTACCTATTATTGTTGTTGGCACTGTCACTGGGGTGCTCCTACAATTGATGGCGTCTCATTGCAGGTGTATTTTACCTATTGTTGTTGTTGTGGGTACTGTCACTGGGGTGCTCCTACAATTGATGGCGTCTCATCACAGGCGTATCTTACGTATTGTTGTTGTCACTGTCACTGGGGTGCTCCTACAATTGATGGCGTCTCATTGCAGGCGTATTTTACCTATTGTTGTTGTTGTTGGCACTGTCATTGGGGTGCTCACTGTCACTGGGGTGCTCCTACAATTGATGGCGTCTCATTGCAGGCGTATTTTACCTATTGTTGTTGTTGTGGGTACTGTCACTGGGGTGCTCCTACAATTGATGGCGTCTCATTGCAGGTGTATTTTACCTATTGTTGTTGTTGTGGGTACTGTCACTGGGGTGCTCCTACAATTGATGGCGTCTCATCACAGGCGTATCTTACGTATTGTTGTTGTTGTCACTGTCACTGGGGTGCTCCTACAATTGATGGCAACTCATCGCAGGCGTATCTTACGTATTGTTGTTGTTGTTGGCACTGTCATTGGGGTGCTCATTGCAGGCATATCTGACATGTTGTTGTTGTTGTTGGCACTGTCACTGGGGTGCTCATTGCAGGCGTATCTTACGTATTGTTGTTGTTGGCGCTGTCACTGGGGTGCTCATTGCAGGCGTATCTTACGTATTGTTGATGTTGTTGGCACTGTTATTGAGATGCTCATCGCAGGTGTATCTTACGTATTGTTGTTGTTGTTGGAACTGTCATTAGGGTGCTCATTGCAGGCAAATCTAACATGTTGTTGTTGTTGGCACTGTCATTGGGGTGCTCATTGCAGGCATATCTTACATATCATTGTTGTTGTTGGCAGTGTCATTGGGGTGCTCGTTGCAGGCGTATCTTACGTATTGTTGTTGTGGGTACTGTCATTGGGGTGCTCCCTACAATCGATGACGTCTCAAAATTGAAGAAGTACGGTAGTTAACTTGGCTGGTGTTCTTCTCCTGTACGAAAACTTCTGGAGTTGTTGTTGTTTTCGAAACACACACACATACGCATTCCTGCGTGTGCAACAGCGGCTCGAAGCCGTCGGCGGCTAATGGGCGTGCAGCAACGACTCCAGCAATCTCCTGAAATCCTGTTAGCGCCGTGTCCAGATTGTGGGCCTCCCCACTTTGCCGAGGCCGCCCCGCTTTGCCCCTCTGAGGGTTGGCGAAGATAAACAGGCGTACGTGGTTTCCAGCGCTCCCCGTCTCTTCCTCTCCCCCTCCTCGTCTTCAATCTATCCCTCCCCATGCCTTTCCGTCACTTAAGCGGGGGCTTTTAATTGTCCCGTGGAGGAGCCGAGGCCGTTTTCCACCTGTCTAGGCAGATAAATCAGGCCTCCCGGAAAGGTGAGCTCAGCAGGTCTCCCGGAAAGGGGAGATCATGCGTGGGATGTAAGCCGGAGCTGTTTTCGCAAGGCTCTGAGCATGGAAGGTGTTTGGTTTCCCCTCGCCCTCTTGTTTTGCAAAGCTCTGCAAACCAATAGCATTTCTTCATTGTGCCGGGTACAGTGTTACGGGCGATTTCCAATTTATTACTTCCTAGTTTGAGTACCTGGAGATGCCCAAAAAGCACATCATTTGTTTTCGGATGTTACGCTATTTATATAATATTATATAATATCTATAATATTATAATGTAATACAATACAATGCTCCTAATATAATAACCTATATATATAAAAATGTTCTGTGCGTCATTAGTATCTTAAAAATAAAAGAATCAATGAACGAAATCACACCAAATTTGGCAACAAAACGTCTCACAACACAAGGAGTGACCATCACTCAAAATTATGATTTTGTCATTTGGGAGTTGTAGTTGCTGGGATTTATAGTTCACCTACAATCAAAGAGCATTCTGAACTCCACCAACGAAGGAATTGAACCCAATTGGGCACTCAGAACTCCCACGACCAACAGAAATATTTAAAGTGTTTGGTGGGTATTGACATTGAGTTTTGGAGTTGTAGTTGCTGGGATTTATAGTTCACCTATAATCAAAGAGCATTCTGATCACCACCAACGATGGAATTGAACCAAACTTGGCACACAGAACTCCCATGACGAACAGAAAATACTGGAAGGGTTTGGTGGGAATTGACCTTGACGTTTGGGAGTTGTATTTGCTAGGATTTATAGTTCACCTACACTCAAAGAGCATTCTGATCTCCACCAACGATGGAATTGAACCAAACTTGGTACACAGAACTCCCCTGACCAACAGAAAACACTAGAAGGGTTTGGTGGGTATTAACCTTGAGTTTTGGAGTTGTAGTTCACCTACATCCAGAGAGCACTGTGAACTCAAATAATGATGGATCTGGACCAAACTTGGCACAAATACACAATATGCCCAAATGTGAACACAGGTGGAGTTTGGGGGAAATAGTCCTTGACATTTGGGAGTTGTAGTTACTGGGATTTATAGTTCACCTACAATCAGGGAGCATACTGAACCCCACCAACAACAGAATTGGCACAAACTTCCCACCAACAACTGCTGAAGAATTTCTGTCAGAGAAACTATCCTCTCAGGATTCTTGTTTTTGGAGGGAGAGAGAAGAGTTTCTTGAGTAACAAAGTCAGAACAGTTTAAGTAACCATGATGCTTTCAAATCTCTGCAACAGCCAAGCTAGTACCTGCATTGTTCCTGTTCTTGTAAATAAACTTTATTGTTCCTGGTTCATCACATCTGACTCAAGTGTGCCTCTGTGCTTAAAGGTTGAAAAGCAGCAACTTTAAGCAATGTTCAAGAATTTAATGGTGGCAGCGTATGTTTTTAAAGAAATAACTTTAAAGGGTACCTCAGAAACACAAGTCTGAGGGCTATTACAATCACACTCCTTCACAAGTTATCTCAAACAAGCCAAGGGCTTATCAACACTAAGTTGTGTGCGCCAGTGTGCTTTCAAAAAATGGTTTTTTCGGCCAGGAAGAAAGTGCCAGCTTTTTTGGCATTCAAATACCAGAAGATCGTTTGAGAGTCTGCATCTCTCTCTAATTAATTATCAATTAAAATAACCCTCTTCGTTATCATTGGTGGCAAGCGCTGGGACTATTTTTATTTCCCAAAAATAAAGTTCCCTCCCCTTTATAGTAGGTTTCGATCTTGTGGAATATGATTTCTGGCATTAAATTGTCCTTTGTCCTTTAGCCTTACTCCAACCTCAAACCCACAAGTACTGTTGAGCTGCTATTATCCCCAGTACACAAGGTCATGAGTTCGAAGCCAGCCCAGGTTGGAGTGGGTTTCCAACCGATTGTGTAGCCTGTTGTCGACCTTTGCAACCGGAAAGACAGTTGCATCTGTCAAGTAGGAAAATTAGGTACCAACTTAAAGTGTGGGGAGGCTAAATTAACTGATTTATGAGGCCATAAAGAAGACTCCAGCAAAGCATTCCAGTGGGGAAGCATGCGGGGAATGCGGAAGTGCTTCATCAGCGTCGCAGATGGATGATGAAAGCGACAGCTCCCCTGGCGGCCAGAAAAAGTTAAATAGCCTCCGTGTATGTCTGTATATGTTTGTATGTCAAAAATTGGCATTGAATGTTTGCCATATATGTGTACACTGTAATCCGCCCTGAGTCCCCTGCGGGGTGAGAAGGGTGGAATAGAAATGCTGTAAATAAAATAAATAAATAAATAAATACACAAGGCAGATAGGCAAAAAAGATGGGAGTTGTCATTCATAACACCTGGGGCGCACAATAGAAACCAGAATCCCCAGCTACTTACTTAATACAGCCAACAATGACTTGCGTCAAAGGGTAAATGAGAGGCTCCATGACTTCGCTGGGATAGAGCGTGCTCAGGACCCGGCACCAGAAATACAGGCAGTGAATGTACTGCCAGTTGTAAACAGACTGGTAGTTCTCCTGCAGGGAAGGAGAGGGAGAAGCAAACGTGAAGGAGGCATCAAACCAGTCTCAGGAGACGGCGGCTGTGTTACTTGGGACTTGGCAAAACAATCTATATAAATAAAAATGTAATGTTCGTTTGTGCTATTCACAGAACTCAGAAACCACTGGGGTAATTGACACCAAATTTGGACACTATGTCCCTAACAACCCAATGTATGTTCTCCACTCAAAAAACCCAACAAAAACCAAAAGCAGAAAGGACGTGCACGGCCACACACACAAGCGAGTGGAGTGGAGGTGGAGGCTTGCCGCATGCAGCCCCTTCTCTTCCCCTCCTATGTCAGGAGAGCAGTCTCCTCCTCCTTTCCCTGTTGGAAAGCGCCAGCAGCAGCAGCAACGGAGTGCTACACGCAAGGAAGAAGGGGAGGAGGAGGAGGAGGAGAAGGAGGAGGAGGCGAGGAAGGTCCACCGTGCTTGAATGAAGGACCTTCCTTCTCTCCCTCCCTTCCCTTCTTTCTCCTTCCCTTTTCTCTTTCCTTCTTTCCTTCCTCCCTCTTCTCTCCTTTCCCTCCTTCCTTCAATAACCTAATTTCTTCATACTCAACAATCCTTTTTTCCATACTCCTTAATTTTTACTAATTAACTTCACGTAACTCACTAATAATTAATTCCTTCCTTCTCTTTTTCTTCCTCCCTCCCTTTCATCATTTTTTCCTTTTTTTCTTTCTTTTTTATTCCATCCCTATTTTCTTAATCACCACAATCTTCTTAAATAGTATTCAATTCCCCTTTGTTTTTCCACATCTTCTTTCATTTTCCTTACTTACATTACTTTACCTCATCACCTCCCTTTTTCCTTACTCCCTTCACGATACTATTACTTAATTAAGGCACTGTCATGACTTTAATTAATCCCTAAACAATTTCATTCATTCTATACCTTATCATTTCATTCTCATTCATTTAATACTCCTACTTTACTTCATCCACCTCCGTTCTTTACTAATCTAATTAAATGTAACTCTCTTTTTTACTAATTAACCTTCTTTCACTCACCTCAACAACTCACTACATATTTCCTTAATTCCTTCTTTTCCTCTCCTTCTCTCCTTTTCCTCCTTCTATCCCTTTCTTTCCATTTTCTTTCTTCATTTCCTTCCCTCCCTCTTTTCTTCATCCCCTCTCCTTCCTCCCTCTCTTCCTGTCCCTCCTTCTTTTTTCCTACCTTCCCTTCTTTCCCTCCCTCCCTTCCTTTTTCCTTCCTTCCTGTCCCTCCTTCCTTATTCCTTTCCTTCTTTTCCTCCCTCCCTCCCTTTCCTCCTTCTTTCCCTTTCTTCTTTTCCTTCCCCTTCATTTCCTTCCCTCCCTCCTTTCTTCATCTCCCTCCTTTCTTTCCCTCCTTCCTTCCTCCTTCCTTCCTTCTCCTTCCTCCCTCTCTTCCTGTCCCTCCTTCTTTTTTCCTACCTTCCCTTCTTTCCCTCCCTCCCTTCCTTTTTCCTTCCTTCCTGTCCCTCCTTCCTTCCTTCTTTCCTTCCTCTTTCCCTTTCCTCCCTCTTTCCTTTCCTTTCCTTCCGTCCTTCCTTCTTTCTCTCTTTCCTTCCTTCCTTCCTTCCCTCCCTCCCTCCCTTGTTCTCTTTCCTTCCTTCCCTTCCTTCCTTCCTTCCTTCCTTCCTTTCCTTTTTCCTTCCTCCCCCCCCCCCCTCTCCCTTTCTCCTTCTTTTTCTACATTTTCTTTCCCCTTTCCTTTTGCTTTTTCTTCCTTTCTTCCTTCCTTCCCTTCCTTCCTTCTTTCTTTCTTTCCTTCCATCCTTCTTTCTTTCCTTGCCTTCTTTCCTCCCTCCCTCACTTCCTTCCTTCCCTCCTTCCTTCCTTCTTTCATTGCCTTCTTTCTTTCCTTCTTTCTTTCCTTCTTTGTTTCCTTGCCTTCTTTCCTTACTTCTTTCTTTCCTTCCTTTCATTTCCTTCCCTCCCTCCTTTCTTCATCCCCCTCCTTTCTTTCCCTCCTTCCTTCTCCTTCCTTCCTTCCTGTCCCTCCTTCTTTCTTTTCCTTACTTCCCTTCTTTCCCTCCCTCCCTTCCTTTTTCCTTCCTTCCTTCCTTCCCGTCTCTCCTTCCTTCCTTCTTCCTTTCCTTCTTTCTATGTAAGATATAAATACAATACTAAATGGCAGAGTTAAAATATTCTATTTATCTATCTGTTTATTTTCTTAGATGAACCTTCTGAAACCAAACTTTTTAAACTGCGCTCGAACTGTTATTTTGTCGACCACTAGAGGGCACCGGATCTTATCCCAATTTTTAAATTCACCAACAACTTTGGCTGGAAATCTAGTCATTTCTTTATAGGTGTGTTATAAAAATACCTTTGTCTACGCATATATCCGATACATGTCTACTGATCTACTCGCATTTGCATGTTTCCGAGCTGCTAGTGCAAGATGCATAAGGTTGGGGATGAACTACAACTCCCATCATGCCAGGTTAACCCCGAAAAACTCCTTCAGTATTGTTGTTGTTGTTGTTCATTCGTTCAGTCGCCTCCAACTCTTCGTGACCTCATGGACCAGCCCAGGCCAGAGCTCCCTGTCGGCCATCACCACCCCCAGCTCTTTCAAGGTCAGTCCAGTCACTTCAAGGATGCCATCCATCCATCTTGCCCTTGGTCGGCCCCTCTTCCTTTTGCTTCCACTTTCCCCAGCATAATTGTCTTCTCTAGGCTTTGCTGTCTCCTCATGATGTGGCCAAAGGACTTCAACTTTGTCTCTAGTCTCCTTCCCTCCAGTGAGCAGTCGGGCTTTATTTCCTGGAGGATGGACTGGTTGGATCTTCTCACAGTCCAAGGCACTCTCAGCACTTTCCTCCAACACCACAGCTCAAAAGCATCGATCTTCCTTCGCTCAGCCTTCCCGAAGGTCCAGCTCTCACATCCGTAGGTGACTACAGGGAAGACCATGGCTTTGACTAGGCAATGGATCTTGGTTGCCAGTCTGATGTCTCTACTCTTGACTATTTTATCGAGACTGGACATTGCTCTCCTCCCAAGAAGGAAGCGTCTCCTGATTTCCTGGCCACAGTCTGCATCTACAGTCATCTTTGCACCTAGAAATACAAAGTCTGTCACGGCCTCCACATTTTCTCCCTCTATTTCCCAGTTGTCAATCATTCTTGTTGCCATAAAATAATAATAATAATATAATAAAATAAAAAATAAAATAATAAATATTTATAATAATAAAATAAAATAATATATTATTATATATTATAACATATAATTATATAATATATAATTATATATATTATAAATTAATATATATATTAATAAATATATAAAATAATTAAAATAATATATATATATATTATAATAATAAATTATATATAAAATAAATAAATAATAAATAAATAAATAACAATAATATAAATAAAATAAATAAATATATTAATAAAAATAAAATAATAATAAAAAATATGTAATAATAAATAAAATAATATATATAAAATATAAAATAATAATAAATATATATAATTAATATATAAATTTAAATAAATAAATAAAAATTAATATAATAAATAATATATTTGTATATTTAAATTATAATAATATATTAAATATAATATATAAAAAATAAATAATATCAATACATTCTTGTTGCCATAATCTTGTTTTTTTATGTTTAGCTGCAACCCGGCTTTTGCGCTTTCTTCTATCACCTTGATTAGAAGGCTCCTCAGCTCCTCCTCGCTTTCGGCCATCAGAGTGGTGTCATCTGCATATCTGAGGTTGTTAATGTTTCTTCCAGCCATTTTCACCCCAGCTTTGCATTCATCCAGCCCCGCACATCCTCGCATGATGTGTTCTGCATACAAGTTAAAAAGGTTGGGTGAGAGGATGCAGCCTTGCCGTACGCCTTTCCCAATCTTGAACCCGTCTCCTGTTCCGTGGTCAGTTCTGACAGTTGCTACTTGGTCCTTGCACAGATTCCTCAGGATTCAGTATTGTACTATGCTAATAATATAATATATATTGTGTGTGTGTGTGAGTGTGTGTGTGTATATCTTGTAAGCCGCTCCAAATCCCCTTTGGGATGAGAAGGGTGGAATATAAATGTCATAAATAAATATATAAATAGTAAAGTTGGGGATGAACTACAACTCCCATCATGCCAGGTTAACCTGGAAAAACTCCATCAGGACTTAAAAGTTTGTTATGCTGGGCGGGTTTGGTGGGGTTCAGTGTGCTCTCTGGATGTAGGGTAAACTACAACTCCCACTATGGGATTATAATATCTATACACATAATAAAAGTGAAAATCTGTATGTGGCACAGGTGTCTGTTCACACAGACAGCCTCCAGCCTCCACAAATAGGCTATTGTTTCCAGTGCTGAGAAGACAGCAAGTCACTCTCTCGAAGGACATTGCAGGTTATAGCAAGCACATCCCAGTGTTCCTTTCTCTCTTCATTTGCATGACCCCACCCACTGCTTCTCCCTTATCCCGTTCCAACCCTTTACTTTGGCACACAGCAGAGGAATTGATCAGCAACTGAACATACTGGAGAGGTTTGGAGAGAATTCACAATGATTTATAGGAGTTGTAGGGACTGGCATGCATAGTTCACCTGCAATCTAAGAGCACTCTGAACAGCACCAATGATGGACCTGGAACTCACTTGGCACACAGACCCACCATGTGCAATTGACCATACTTGCAAAGTTTAGGGGTGATTACCCTGAGAGTTGTAGTTCACCCTTATCTAGAGAACAGTGAACTCAGCCAACGATGGATTGGGACCAAGCTTGGCACACAGAGCCAACATGGCCAATTGTGCATACTGGCTGAGCTTGGGGGTGATTGCCCTGGGAATCTGGGAGTTGTAGTTCACCCCTACCTAGAGAACAGTGAACTCAGCCAACGATGGATCGGGACCAAACTTGGCACACAGAACCAACATGGCCAATTGTGCATACTGGCTGAGCTTGGGGGTGATTGCCCTGGGAATCTGGGAGTTGTAGTTCACCCCTACCTAGAGAACAGTGAACTCAGCCAACGATGGATTGGGACCAAGCTTGGCACACAGAGCCAACATGGCCAATTGTGCATACTGGCTGAGCTTGGGGGTGATTGCCCTGGGAATCTGGGAGTTGTAGTTCACCCCTACCTAGAGAACAGTGAACTCAGCCAACGATGGATCGGGACCAAACTTGGCACACAGAACCAACATGGCCAATTGTGCATACTGGCTGAGCTTGGGGGTGATTGCCCTGGGAATCTGGGAGTTGTAGTTCACCCTTACCTAGATATCACTGAACTCAAACTGCTGCCAGATCTGGACCAAACTTGGCACACAGATCCAACATGGCCAACTTTAAGTAATGGCAAGGTTTGGGAATGACTGACCTACAATTCTGGAAATTGTAGTTCACCCACATCCTTATGCATTTTCTAATGGGAGCATTAATTAAAAAACAAAAAGAAAGACTGTTTGTTTTTCTAATAAATAGCATTACACATTACCAAACTGATATTACCAAACTTCACAAAACAAACAATGCCTTCTCAAATAACCCGGGCAGCGCCGGGTCCCCAAGCTAGTTATATAATAATGTAATACAATATAATATTACTAATAATAACATGACATTAGAATTAAATATTTTATATTACATGCAATATTACTAATAATAATATTAAAATATAATGGTTTAGTACAATATAGTAATATTTAATCCTGATATTGTACTATTTCATTATAAATGGTAGCTCCTAATAGCTTCTGTCATAAAAATCACTAATAATGAACCCCCAAGCCTCCCCCCTGGCTACATGCCTGTGTGTTGGAGAGTTGTATTTTTCAGTCTACACGTTAGAATTCCCTAAATCCTGGCAAACTTTATCATATACAACCAACATGCTTTCTTTTTCTACATTGTGATAAATCCTGGTAATGAAAACCTATGTGAAGTGATCTAAGAGAACCTGTGTAAAAGAATATAATAATGGACTAGATCAACTCAGACACACTAATAGAATTTGCATGTAATCCCATTTCTGGAAACAAGTTTGAACTCAATAGGAATCAGTCTTTTTAGAAAAGCTCTCCTTGTAAACTGGTGAGTGGGTAGAATTTCCCGTAGGTTCACAGATCAGGCATGATTGCTAACAGAAGTTTTAAACTTACTATCAACCAAATGTAGAACTTCTAGCTGTCGTTCTGTGACTTTGTTTAAAATTGCCTGAATTGCCTGTCAACTTCTGTGGAATCCTCTCTATTTAATTTGCACTAATACATAAATAGATAGCTCTAAAATGAGAACTCATAGTATTCCTGAGGCCTGAAAAGGAAACAAGCTGGCTCTTGACTTCTTTCACTAGTGTACTACTATAATCTCCAGATATTGTGTGGCAGAGCTGATAATTCTGTTTACCTGTGTTCCATTTAATAATATTGGACTATTTTCAGATGTTAAAGTCTATGTGAGGGAAGATAATGACCACCAACCCTTCACAGTTAATTTCCAAGGCTATTCAGACCCAGCAGTCCCTGAGGTGGAGAAACTGCTAGCTAATCTGGTAGCTGGCTATGAGAGGGTCAGAGAGGCTATGAGAGGGTCAGATGCTGGTAGTTAGACTCTCCTGATAGATGGACTGAAGCATGGTTTACTGTGAAATAATTCTGCTGTATATTTGCTTGCTTCTGGGACACTTGCTATTCAGCTTGCAGCAGTTCAGGGAGGTCATGATTTGGAAACTATAAATCACTTCACAAGCCAGCATCCCACGACAAAGCAGGCTCTGGAACAGTTATTCTTAAACTGGGTCCCCAGTCCAAATTAGGTGCCCCTTAGCTCAATGTTGGGGTCCCCAAAATTTGGGTTAGTATCAAAGTGCAGGGGTTATAGTAGACCCTGCAGAAAATGTTTCAGCAGTACTCCACAAAAAGGAAACTGGGCCTGTTTAGCCAGCCTTGTGAATGATGATGATGATGATGATTATTATTATTATAACTTTATTTGTACCCCGCTAGCATCTCCCAAAGGATTCGATGCGGCTTACAGTAGGCCGAAGCCCAAACAATACAACAATACAACAATACAATACCTAGCAAACAAAAACAGTTAAGCAGAAAGCAAACAAATAGCAATATACATTATTAAGACATTATTAAAAACTGAGCCGGCCTGAGTGGGGTACAGAGTTAAAAGTGCTGATGTGTCGGAGGGATATGGGATTATAGTATATAGGTGCGGTGTGCAAAGTGCGGTGATCTTGGTTCTGCTAAAGTGCTTCTGGGATTTGGTGGTGGGGTTCCTAGTCTGAAAAGGCACATTGGAACAGCCAGGTTTTCAAATTCTTTCTGAAGACTGCCAATGTAGGGGCTTGTCTGAGGTCTTTCGGGAGGGTGTTCCAGAGGCGGGGGGCCACCACAGAGAAAGCCCTGTCTCGCGTCCCAACCAAGCGCGCTTGTGACGCGGGCGGGATCACGAGCAGGGTCTCTCCCAATGAACGAAGTGCACGTGTGGGTTCGTAGACAGCGATACGGTCACGCAGGTAGGGTGGTCCCAAACC
>NW_026844811.1:16762650-16785710 GCF_025583915.1 Anolis sagrei ordinatus | reverse complement strand
TCCCTCCCTTCCTTTTTCCTTCCTTCCTTCCTTCCCGTCTCTCCTTCCTTCCTTCTTCCTTTCCTTCTTTTCCTTCCTCCCTCCCTCCCTTTCCTCCTTCTATCCCTTTCTTCATTTCCTTCTCCTTCATTTCCTTCCCTCCCTCCTTTCTTCATCCCCCTCCTTTCTTTCCCTCCTTCCTTCCTTCCTGTCCCTCCTTCTTTCTTTTCCTTACTTCCCTTCTTTCCCTCCCTCCCTCCCTTCCTTCCTTCCTTCCTTCCTTCCTTCCCGTCTCTCCTTCCTTCCTTCTTCCTTTCCTTCTTTTCCTTCCTCCCTCCCTCCCTTTCCTCCTTCTATCCCTTTCTTCATTTCCTTCTCCTTCATTTCCTTCCCTCCCTCCTTTCTTCATCCCCCTCCTTTCTTTCCCTCCTCCCTTCCTGTCCCTCCTTTTTTTCCTTCCTTCCCTTCTTTCCCTCCCTCCCTTTTTCCTTCCTTCCTTCCTTCCTTCCCGTCTCTCCTTCCTTCCTTCTTCCTTTCCTTCTTTTCCTTCCTCCCTCCCTCCCTTTCCTCCTTCTATCCCTTTCTTCATTTCCTTCTCCTTCATTTCCTTCCCTCCCTCCTTTCTTCATCCCCCTCCTTTCTTTCCCTCCTTCCTTCTCCTTCCTTCCTTCCTGTCCCTCCTTCTTTCTTTTCCTTACTTCCCTTCTTTCCCTCCCTCCCTCCCTTTTTCCTTCCCCTTCCTTTTTCCTTCCTTCCTTCCTTCCCGTCTCTCCTTCCTTCCTTCTTCCTTTCCTTCTTTTCCTTCCTCCCTCCCTCCCTTTCCTCCTTCTATCCCTTTCTTCATTTCCTTCTCCTTCATTTCCTTCCCTCCCTTTCTTCATCCCCCTCCTTTCTTTCCCTCCTTCCTTCTCCTTCCTTCCTTCCTGTCCCTCCTTCTTTCTTTTCCTTACTTCCCTTCTTTCCCTCCCTCCCTTCCTTTTTCCTTCCTTCCTTCCTTCCCGTCTCTCCTTCCTTCCTTCTTCCTTTCCTTCTTTCTATGTAAGATATAAATACAATACTAAATGGCAGAGTAAATATTCTATTTATCTATCTGTTTATTTTCTTAGATGAACCTTCTGAAACCAAACTTTTTAAACTGCGCTCGAACTGTTATTTTGTCGACCACTAGAGGGCACCGGATCTTATCCCAATTTTTAAATTCACCAACAACTTTGGCTGGAAATCTAGTCATTTCTTTATAGGTGTGTTATAAAAATACCTTTGTCTACGCATATATCCGATACATGTCTACTGATCTACTCGCATTTGCATGTTTCCGAGCTGCTAGTGCAAGATGCATAAGGTTGGGGATGAACTACAACTCCCATCATGCCAGGTTAACCCCGAAAAACTCCTTCAGTATTGTTGTTGTTGTTGTTCATTCGTTCAGTCGCCTCCAACTCTTCGTGACCTCATGGACCAGCCCAGGCCAGAGCTCCCTGTCGGCCGTCACCACCCCCAGCTCCTTCAAGGTCAGTCCAGTCACTTCAAGGATGCCATCCATCCATCTTGCCCTTGGTCGGCCCCTCTTCCTTTTGCCTTCCACTTTCCCCAGCATAACTGTCTTCTCTAGGCTTTGCTGTCTCCTCATGATGTGGCCAAAGGACTTTGTCTCTAGTATCCTTCCCTCCAATGAGCATTCGGGCTTTATTTCCTGGAGGATGGACTGGTTGGATCTTCTCGCAGTCCAAGGCACTCTCAGAACTTTCCTCCAACACCACAGCTCAAAAGCATCGATCTTCCTTCGCTCAGCCTTCCCTAAGGTCCAGCTCTCACATCCGTAGGTGACTACAGGGAAGACCATGGCTTTGACTAGGCAATGGATCTTGGTTGCCAGTCTGATGTCTCTACTCTTACTATTTTATCGAGACTGGACATTGCTCTCCTCCCAAGAAGGAAGCGTCTTCTGATTTCCTGGCCACAGTCTGCATCTGCAGTCATCTTTGCGCCTAGAAATACAAAGTCTGTCACGGCCTCCACATTTTCTCCCTCTATTTCCCAGTTGTCAATCATACTTGTTGCCATAATCTTGGTTTTTTTGATGTTTAGCTGCAACCCGGCTTTTGCGCTTTCTTCTTTCACCTTGATTAGAAGGCTCCTCAGCTCCTCCTCGCTTTCCGCCATCAGAGTGGTGTCATCTGCATATCTGAGGTTGTTAATGTTTCTTCCAGCAATTTTCACCCCAGCTTTGCATTCATCCAGCCCCGCACATCGCATGATGTGTTCTGCATACAAGTTAAAAAGGTTGGGTGAGAGGATGCAGCCTTGCCGGACGCCTTTCCCAATCTTGAACCCGTCTCCTGTTCCGTGGTCAGTTCTGACAGTTGCTACTTGGTCCTTGCACAGATTCCTCAGGATTCAGTATTGTACTATGCTAATAATATAATATATATTGTGTGTGTGTGTGAGTGTGTGTGTGTATATCTTGTAAGCCGCTCCAAATCCCCTTTGGGATGAGAAGGGTGGAATATAAATGTCATAAATAAATATATAAATAGTAAAGTTGGGGATGAACTACAACTCCCATCATGCCAGGTTAACCTGGAAAAACTCCATCAGGACTTAAAAGTTTGTTATGCTGGGCGGGTTTGGTGGGGTTCAGTGTGCTCTCTGGATGTAGGGTAAACTACAACTCCCACTATGGGATTATAATATCTATACACATAATAAAAGTGAAAATCTGTATGTGGCACAGGTGTCTGTTCACACAGACAACCTCCAGCCTCCACAAATAGGCTATTGTTTCCAGTGCTGAGAAGACAGCAAGTCACTCTCTCGAAGGACATTGCAGGTTATAGCAAGCACATCCCAGTGTTCCTTTCTCTCTTCATTTGCATGACCCCACCCACTGCTTCTCCCTTATCCCGTTCCAACCCTTTCCTTTGGCACACAGCAGAGGAATTGATCAGCAACTGAACATACTGGAGAGGTTTGGAGAGAATTCACAATGATTTATAGGAGTTGTAGGGACTGGGATGCATAGTTCACCTGCAATCTAAGAGCACTCTGAACAGCACCAATGATGGACCTGGAACTCACTTGGCACACAGACCCACCATGTGCAATTGACCATACTTGCAAAGTTTAGGGGTGATTACCCTGAGAGTTGTAGTTCACCCTTATCTAGAGAACAGTGAACTCAGCCAACGATGGATTGGGACCAAGCTTGGCACACAGAGCCAACATGGCCAATTGTGCATACTGGCTGAGCTTGGGGGTGATTGCCCTGGGAATCTGGGAGTTGTAGTTCACCCCTACCTAGAGAACAGTGAACTCAGCCAACGATGGATCGGGACCAAACTTGGCACACAGAACCAACATGGCCAATTGTGCATACTGGCTGAGCTTGGGGGTGATTGCCCTGGGAATCTGGGAGTTGTAGTTCACCCCTACCTAGAGAACAGTGAACTCAGCCAACGATGGATTGGGACCAAGCTTGGCACACAGAGCCAACATGGCCAATTGTGCATACTGGCTGAGCTTGGGGGTGATTGCCCTGGGAATCTGGGAGTTGTAGTTCACCCCTACCTAGAGAACAGTGAACTCAGCCAACGATGGATCGGGACCAAACTTGGCACACAGAACCAACATGGCCAATTGTGCATACTGGCTGAGCTTGGGGGTGATTGCCCTGGGAATCTGGGAGTTGTAGTTCACCCTTACCTAGATATCACTGAACTCAAACTGCTGCCAGATCTGGACCAAACTTGGCACACAGATCCAACATGGCCAACTTTAAGTAATGGCAAGGTTTGGGAATGACTGACCTACAATTCTGGAAATTGTAGTTCACCCACATCCTTATGCATTTTCTAATGGGAGCATTAATTAAAAAACAAAAAGAAAGACTGTTTGTTTTTCTAATAAATAGCATTACACATTACCAAACTGATATTACCAAACTTCACAAAACAAACAATGCCTTCTCAAATAACCCGGGCAGCGCCGGGTCCCCAAGCTAGTTATATAATAATGTAATACAATATAATATTACTAATAATAACATGACATTAGAATTAAATATTTTATATTACATGCAATATTACTAATAATAATATTAAAATATAATGGTTTAGTACAATATAGTAATATTTAATCCTGATATTGTACTATTTCATTATAAATGGTATCTCCTAATAGCTTCTGTCATAAAAATCACTAATAATGAAATGTTGAAAGTTTTGTTAGAGTTCTGAAATTTTCACCACCAGAATTTTAGCAACACTGTAGAAGCAAAGCACCATACTACTAATAATAATATATTAGAATTATATATTTTATATTACACGTAATATTAGTAATAATATTACAATATAATGGTAATATTGATATTGTACTATGCTAATAATATAATATATTGTATGTGTGTGTGTGTGTATCTTGTAAGCTGTTCCGAATCCCATTTGGGATGAGAAGGGCGGAATATAAATGTCATAAATAAATAAATTATTAGTAATATTACATGTAAATTATATTATATGTAATATTACTAATACTATTACAATATAATGGTAGAGTACAATATAGTAATATTTAATACTGATATTGTACTATTTCATTATCAATGGTAGTTCCTAATAGGTTCTGTCATATTATTATTATTATTATTATAACTTTATTTGTACCCCGCTAGCATCTCCCAAAGGATTCGATGCGGCTTACACAAGGCCGAAGCCCAAACAATACAACAATACAACAATACAATACCTAGCAAACAAAAACAGTTAAGCAGAAAGCAAACAAATAGCAATATACATTATTAAGACATTATTAAAAACTGAGCCGGCCAGAGTGGGGTACAGGGTTAAAAGTGCTGGTGTGTCGGAGGGATATGGGATTATAGTATATAAATGCGGTGTGCAAAGTGCGGTGATCTTGGTTCTGCTAAAGTGCTTCTGGGATTTGGTAGTGGGGTTCCTAGTCTGAAAAGGCACATTGGAACAGCCAGGTTTTCAAATTCTTTCTGAAGACTGCCAATGTAGGGGCTTGTCTGAGGTCTTTCGGGAGGGTGTTCCAGAGGCGGGGGGCCACCACAGAGAAGGCCCTGTCTCGCGTCCCAACCAAGCGCGCTTGTGACGCGGGTGGGATCACGAGCAGGGTCTCTCCCGATGATCGGAGTGAACGTGTGGGTTCGTAGACAGCGATACGGTCACGCAGGTAGGGTGGTCCCAAACCGTTCAGGGCTTTGTAGGTAAGCACCTGCACCTTAAATTGGGCTCGGAAGACAAACGGCAGCCAGTGGAGCTCCTTGAACAGGAGGGTTGACCTCTCTCTGTAATGGGCCCCAGTTAACATCCTGGCTGCTGCCCGTTGGACTAATTGGAATTTCCGAGCCGTTTTTAAGGGCAGCCCCACGTAGAGCGCATTGCAGTAATCCAGTCTAGAGGTGACTAAGGCATGGACCATAAAAATCACCAATAATGAAATAATAATGAAATTTCTAGTTAGAGTTCTGAAATTTTCACCACCAGAACTTTAGCAACATTGTAGAAGCAAAGCACCAGCGCCCCCTAGTTTTCACCACCAGAACTTTAGTTTTGTAAGCACTTTAGAATCATTTAGAACCATGGATTGCACATGCCTGTGTGTGTGTGTGTGTCTGTCTGTCTGTCTGTCTGTCTGTCTGTCTGTCTGTCTGTCTATCTATCTATCTATCTATCTATCTATCTATCTATCTATCTATCTATCTTGTAAGCCGCTCTGAGTCCCCTTCAGGGTGAGAAGAACGGAATATAAATGTCATAAATAAATAAGTAAATAAATAGTAAGGTTTTGGATGAACTACAACTCCCATCATGACAGGTTAACTAACCCCGGCAAACTCCATCAGGACTTAAAAGTTTGCTACGCTGGGCAAGTTTATTAATAATATAACAATATAATGGTATAGTACAAGATAGTAATATTTAATACTGATATTGTACTATTTCATTATAAACGGCAGTTCCTAATTGGTTCTGTCATCAAAATCACCAATAATGACATAATAATGAAATTTTGAAAGTTTTGTTAGAGTTCTGAAATTTTCACCACCAGAACTTTAGCAACACTGTAGAAGCAAAGCACCAGCGCCCCCTAGTTTTCACCACCAGAACTTTAGTCTTGTGCGCCAGCTGTGCCCGTACCTTGGGAAGTCGGATCTGGCCACAGTGGTCCACGCTCTTGTTACATCCCGAATAGATTACTGCAACGCGCTCTACGTGGGGTTGCCTTTGAAGACTGTTCGGAAACTTCAATTAGTCCAACGAGACGGCAGCTAGATTACTCACCGGAGCATCATACAGGGAGCATACCACCCCCCTGCTATGTCAGCTCCACTGGCTGCCAACCCAGTTCCGAGCACAATTCAAAGTGCTGGTTTTGACCTACAAAACCCTATACGACTCCGGCCCAGTATACCTGTCGGAACGTATCTCCTTCTACGTCCCACCTCGGAATTTAAGATCTGCTGAGGGGGCCCTGCTCTCGGCTCCACCTTTATCACAAGCGAGACTGGTGGAGACGAGGGACAGGGCCTTCTCAGTGGTGGCCCCTTGCCTGTGGAATGCACTCCAGAGGGAGATTAGGTCATCAACATCACTCTTCCTCTCCTTCAGAAGGAAGTTAAAAACATGGAGGTGGGACCAGGCCTTCGGGTAAGCTGGCAGTTGGACAAAAGACAATGACGACCAGAGTAGGAAAGGACTATGACGATGCTAGACAGATCATGGACTTATGAATCAACTAACATTGGCCACAATATGATTTTATTGCTGCAACTGTAGTGTTTGATTGTTTTAATTAGTTATAATTGTTGAAGATATATTGTAATTTGTATGTTGTATTTTATGAATTGTCAGGCATCGAATTGTGCCTTTTGTAAGCCGCCCTGAGTCCCCCCCCCCTAGGGGGTTGAGAAGGGCGGGGTAGAAGCACTCCAAATAAATAAATAAGTACTTTAGAATAGTTTAGAACAGCGGTTCTCAACCTGGAGGTCGCAACCCCCAGGGGGGGTTGTTCGGCCATTTTGGAGGGGTCGCGAGGCTGCCTCCTTAGGCCCCGCCCCCAATGCCGCAACCCAGCCGAGGGCCGAGAGCGAAGTCTCCCTCGGCTGGGCCACGGTCCCGCCTTCCGGCAAGGTTTTGGATGAACTACAACTCCCATCATGGTAGGTTAACCCCGAAAAAATCCATCAGTACTTAAAAGTTTGTTATGCTGGGGAAGGTTGCTCAAGATGCATCATGCGGTCCAGGTAAGTTTTTAATAATTTTGTGCGCAAGACAAAGTTTGCGTACACCTGAAAGCCTGTGTTGCTTTAGCACCCACTCCACTTTGCCTATTTACCACCTCGGCAATAAGCGACGGCATTATCCTGATGGTGAGATTTATGTCGGCTGGGGCGGAGAGGATCTAATCGGGAGCCACCTCGCCCTGAACCGCTTCTCCTGTGGCGGAGCTAACTCGATTGGCCTCCCGTCTGGCCCAGGGCTGAGGTTGGGAGAAGCCAAGCTGATCCAATTAAGGCCCTAGACACGTTGGGTTATCTCTCCTCCGGGGCTTATCTGCAGTCTGAGCATCTTTCGGAGGGAAGGGGGCTTAAGGCGGCGGGATGAGAAGTGTCACCAAACCAACTAAGCTGCGCCGGGGTTGTTTTCTTTACACAGCAATAAAGGAGGAGATTAGCAATTAGTCTGGGATTAAGCCCACGTCAGACGGGAAGAGACCCAATCACAACCCAAACAAGTGAACTGATAACAACAATGAGAAGTCCGACCCCCTCCGCGCAGCAAAAAGGGAGCAAGTGACAGGTTGCCGGAAAGAAAACGGGGAGACGGTCTAATCATCTTTCCGTAATACGATAAGATGCAATCTTCGATAATCAGCCAAAGATAGGTCAGGAAAGTCAGATGCCAACAGAGACAAGTTGTGCAGGAATGGGGGAGGACGCCATATCCTCCTATTCCCCGCAACTAGAAATCCACACTGAACACGTCGCCACCTCTCTTCTGAGACGTCAAGAAGAGTGGCACACAAATACTCTCTCCTTCTCTCTCTTCATGTAGTCAAACATACCAGGAATCTCTCAAAGTGGACAAAAGGAAAGCACACAGAAATCTCCCAGAGCAGACAAGAGCACGAGGCATGCAGGCAGAGGTACGCAGGCAGAGGCTGCTCCCTTCAAACGCTTGACACACGAACACTCTCTGCTCATGTAGTCAAATATACCAGGAGCATGAGGCATGCAGGCAGAGACACAAGGCTCAGAGGCTACTCCCTTGAAAAGCTCGACTCTTGCACACACTCTCTCTTCATGTGGTCAAACATACCAGGAATCTCTCAAAGTGGACAAGAGGAAAGCACACAGAAGTCTCCCAGAGCAGACAAGAGAACGGGGCATGCAGGTAGAGGCACGCAGGCAGAGGTACAAGGCTCAGAGGCTGCTCCCTTGAAACCCTCGACTCTTGCACACAAACACTCTCTCTTCATGTAGTCAAACATACCAGGAGCATGAGGCACGCAGGCAGAGGTACAAGGCTCAGAGGCTGCTCCCTTGAAACCCTCGACTCTTGCACACAAACACTCTCTCTTCATGTAGTCAAACATACCAGGAGCATGAGGCATGCAGGCAGAGGCACGAGGCTCAGAGGCTGCTCCCTTGAAACCCTCGACRCTTGCACACTCTCTTCATGTCGTCAAACATATCAGGAGCATGAGGCATGCAGGCAGAAGCACGAGGCTCAGAAGCTGCTCCCTTGAAACCTTTGACTCTTGCACTAGTGTGCCCCTTGGCTGCTTGTAGGCTAAAATATTGCTCATAAACTGATGGTTCTCAATGTTCTTAATGCAGCGACCCCTTCTTTGATAGTCAGCCAATGATAGGTCAGGAAAATCAGGTGCCAACAGAGACAAGTTGTGTAGGAATGGGGGAGGACGCCATCTCCTATTCCCCACAACTAGAAATCCAAACGCAGACACAACAAAAAGCACACAGAACACGTCACCGCAGACACGCAGGCAGAGACACGCAGGCAGAGACACGAGGCTCAGAGGCTGCTCCCTTGAAGCCCTGTACTCTTGAATTAGAGCGGTCTCTGGCTGCTTACATGTTAAAATGTTGCTTGTAAACAAACATAGGGCCTGTCGCTCGGAACTCGAAAAGCTCATAAGTAAGGATGCTTGTAAGTCCACTACTGCGGATACAGAGATTGTACTCTATACTGGTTCTGAACACAGAGGATCCAACTATAATATAATACAATACTAATATAATTAAATATAATACTAATAATAATACAATATTATAATTGCATATTATCTATTGCATGTAATATTACTAATAATATCACAGTATAATAGTATAGAACAATGTCGTAATATATAATACTAATATTGTGCTATGCTAATAATATAAAATATTGAATGGACATATAATATTGATCATAATATTGCAATATAATATAATACTAATAATACAATATAATAATATAATTATTACATATTGCATGTAATATTACTAATAGTACAGTATTGTGGTATAATACAATACAGAAATATAGAATACTAATATTATAATTTGCTAATAATATAATATATTGAATGGGCATATAATATTGATCATAATCTTGCAATACAATATAATACTAATAATACAATATAATAATATAATTATTATATATTGCATGTAATATTACTAATATTACAGTATTGTGGTATAATACAATACAGAAAAATATAATACTAATATTGTGCTTTGCTAATAATATATTGTATGTACATATAATATTGATCATAATATTGCAATACAATGTAATACTAGTAATACAATATAATAATATAATTATTATATATTGCATATAATATTACTAATATTACAGTATTGTGGTATAATACAATACAGAAAAATATAATACTAATATTGTGCTTTGCTAATAATATATTGTATGTACATATAATATTGATCATAATATTGCAATACAATGTAATACTAGTAATACAATATAATAATATAATTATTATATATTGCATGTAATATTACTAATAGTACAGTATTGTGGTATAATACAATACAGAAATATATAATACTAATATTGTGCTTTGCTAATAATATATTGTATGTACATATAATATTGATCATAATATTGCAATACAATGTAATACTAGTAATACAATATAATAATATAATTATTATATATTGCATATAATATTACTAATATTACAGTATTGTGGTATAATACAATACAGAAATATAGAATACTAATATTGTGCTTTGCTAATAATATAATATATTGAATGGGCATATAATATTGATCATAATCATGCAATACAATATAGTACTAATAATACAATATAATAATTATTATATATTGCATGTAATATTACTAATATTTATTTAATATTTATTTAATATTTATTCATATAATACAATACAGAAAAATATAATACTAATATTGTGCTTCGCTAATAATATAATATATTGTATGTACATATAATATTGATCATAATATTGTAATAGAATGCTAATATCAATACAATATAATAATATAATTGTATATTATATATTACATGTAATATTACTAATAATATTGCAGTCTAGTGGTATCGTATAATATAGAAATATATAATACTAATATTGTGCTATCCTAATAATATAATATATTGTATTTACGTATAACTTCGGGGTGAGACGGGCGGGTAAATAAATAATAAATAAATGAGCCCATTCTGGCACCCGAACTCACCTTTTTCTTCACGGTCATGGCGCTGCGCAGGTGAATAGCCAACTGGCGTATATAGATGAAGGCGTGCTGGTAGGAGATGGACGTGTCCAGCGCGTACATCTCCGTCAAAGTCCGCTGCATGAAGTTGATCATGGGAAGGACGTTTGGAGAGGTGAATCTGGAGTTTTTCACATAGGAAATATACATTTGCTAAAATGGGCGAAAAGAGAGAAAAAAATACAAACAATGAGATTTAGGAGGAAATCATGAGAATGAACTAAATCTGGCTACCAGTATTTTTTAAAAAAACCCTCTAAAATAAAGACCAATACTCAGAAAACAGGGGAATTCCAGACAAGAATTAATCAGGGCCAGCTAACACCTCCCAACAAAGGATCCCCCCAGGCAGAAAGCAGCCAGGCTTTGAAGCTGCAAGGTCATTCAATGCTAATCAAGGTGCCAATTGCAACATTCACACTTTCCTCATGAAGAAAATACTGCATTTCGTCACATAATAGTTGCACTTTTTACAACCCCTTTTTTGACCGATAAAAAGGAGATGCGACTATTATGCGATGAAAAAAAATCTGCCTTTTCATGTATTGTCAAAGGGTTTTGTGGCCGGAATCACTGGGTTGTGAGTTTTTCCAGGCTGCCTGGCCATGTTTCAGAAGCATTCTCTCCTGATATTTCGCCCACATCTATGGCAGGCATACTCGGAGGTTGTGAGGTCAGTTGGAAACTAGGTAGAGGGGTGGGGGTTATATACCAAACAGATGATTGGGATCTATTCCTCATGATAGCAAGTTTGGGAGGAAAATACTGCAGTTCATCACATAATAGTTGCACTTTTTATAACCCCTTTTTTGACCAATGACTATTACGTGATGAAAAAAATCTTCCTTTTAATGTATTGTCAAAGGCTTTCATGGCCAGAATCACTGGGTTGTTGTGAGTTTTTCCGGGCTGCCTGGCCATGTTTCAGAAGCATTCTCTCCTGATGTTTCACCCACATCTATGGCAGGCATACTCGGAGGTTGTGAGGTCAGTTGGAAACTATGTAAGGAAGGGTTTTATATACCAAACAGAGGACTGGGTTCTATTCCTCATGATAGCAAGTTTGGGAGGAAAATACTGCAGTTCCTCACATAATAGTTGCACTTTTTATAACCGCTTTTTTGACCAATGAAAAGGGGGTGCGACTATTATGCGATGAAAAAAAATCTTCCTTTTAATGTATTGTCAAAGGCTTTCGTGGTCAGAATCTCTGCGTTGTTGTGAGTTTTTCTGGGCTGTTCAATGACTATTACGCGATGAAAAAAAATCTGCCTTTGAATATACTGTTGAAGGTTTTCATAGCCATAATCACTGGGTTGCTGTGAGTTTTCCAGACTGTGTAGTCATGTTGTAACACTCAAAACAACAGGACAAGAAACAATCAGTGCCAGTTAATCACCTCCCAAAAAAAAGGATTTCCCCGGGCAGGGAGCAACCAGCCAGGCTTTGAAGCTGCAAGGTCCATTCAATGCTAATCAAACTGGCCAATGGCAACATTCCCACTTGCCTCCAGCAGACAAGAGTTCTTTCCCCCACCCTGGACATCATGCCACAGATATATAAACCCCACTTGCCTAGTTTCCAACAGACCTCACAACCTTGGAGGATGCCCGCCATAGATGTGGGCGAAACGTCAGGAGAGAGTGCTTCTGGAACATGGTCAGACAGCGCAAGAGAGAATGCTTCTGGAACACGACCAGACAAGAAAACGAGACATCCAGGCAGAGGCACGAGGCTCAGAGGCTGCTCCCTTGAAGCCTTGTACGCTTGCACTAGTGCACTCACAGCAACCCAGAGATTTATTTCGTTCTGCTGGAGTTAAAACAAGTCATGCATCAGTTTTTAAAATCTCACCTGGCTTTCCAACACGGCCTTACCTTAAGGATTGGGTTCAAGTAGACGTCCTTTTTGTGCCGACAGATTTTGTTGAGAACCAGGAAGGCAAGCACCCGAACAGTTTCTTCGCCCGTGCTCCAGAGCCGAATGGCTTGCTGGGGAATCACCACAGAAAAAGGAAAAGGTCTAGCTAGACATGGCTATTTGTATATTTATGAGTGCATTTCCCCTGCAACATTTGCAAACCCTATATATCTATATTCATAGACTAGCTGTAACCGCCACGCACTGCTGTGGCCAACCTTCCCTCCCTCTTTCTCTCCTTTCTTTCTTTATCTCCTTCCTTCCCTCTTTTTCTTTCTCTTCTTCTCCTTCTCTACCTGTTTCTTTACTCGCTTCCTTTCTCTTTGGTTCCATCCTTCCTTCCTTCCCTTTCTCTCTTTTGTTCCTTCTCTCCTTCCTTCCCTCTTTGACTTTTTTTATTTCATTCTCTCCCTCCTTCTCTTCTTCCTTCTCTACCCTTCTTTCCTTTTTTATCTCCTTCCCTCCTTCTCTACCCTTCTTTCCTTCCTTCCTTCTTTCTCTTTCCCTCTTCCTCTCCCTTCTTCTCTCTCCTTCCTTCTCTCCCTTCTTTTTTCCCTTCTTCTCTCCTCCTTCCTTTCTACTTTCTTTCCTTCCTTCTTCCTCTCTCTCCTCTCCTTCCTTCCTTCTCTACCCTTCTTTCTTTCCTTCCTTCTTTCTCTTTCCCTCTTCCCTCCTTCTTTCTCTCCTCCTTCCTTCTCCCCTTCTTTTTTCCCTTCTTCTCTCCCTCCTTCCTTATCTACTTTTCTTTCCTTCCTTCTTCCTCTCCCTCCTCTCCTTCCTTCCTTCTCTACCCTTCTTTTTTCCTTCTTTCTTTCCCTTCATCTCTCCCTCCTTCCTTATCTACTTCTTTCCTTCCTTCTCTCCTTCCCTCTTTCTCTCCCTCCTTCTCTACCCATTTTTTCCTTCCTTCTCTCCTTCCCTCTTTCTCTCCTTCCTTCTGTCCTTCCTTCCTTCTCTACCCTTCTTTTCTTTTTTATCTCCTTCCCTTCTTCTCTCCCTCTTTATCTCCCTCCCTCCTTCTTTCTTTCTTTCCTTCTTTCTCTCCATCCCTCCTTTCTCTCCTCCCTTCCTTCTCTACCCTTTTTTCCCTTCCTTCTCTCCTTTCCCTTCTCTCCCTCCTTGCTTCTCTACCTTTCTTTCCTTCTTTCTCTCCTTCCTTCTTTCTCTCCCTCCTTCTCTACCTTTCTTTCTTTCCTTCCTTCCCTCCTTCTCTTCCTTCCTTCCTTCCTCCTTTCTGTGTATGTGTTTTGTGTGTGTATATGCATATATGTGTGTTTGTGTATATATATTTGGTTTTGCACGTGCGTTGTAATGTTGTTGGGTTTTTTGTTTTTTTGGGGGGCTTTTAAGTCCCTTCTGCTGTGTTTTTCAGTGTTTTTATGAGTGATGGTCACTTGTTGGCCTGATAGGTGTATTGTGTCCAAGTTTGGCGTCAATTCGCCCAGTGGTTTTGAGTTCTGTTAATCCCACAAACGAACATTACATTTTTATTTATATAGATAGCTATCTAGGCATCTCTCTATATATAGATAAATATATAATTCCTATATAAAAATAATGTATACATAGAGCTACAGCTATACAGGTTTTATGGATGTCTCTATCTATATACCTATCTACATATATATATATATATAGAGAGAGAGAGAGAGAGAGAGAGAGAGGATTTGCAAAGACCTGCAAACATATGAGGGGTCCAGATTAACAAATATTTCCGGGGGAAATGCTTTGATAAGATGAATGGATATTCCTGACTTGCAAGGGCACTTCTTCCCCTCCTTTCCCTTTTTCAAAACATTCCAGCCTGGGAGGAGAAGCAGAGCAGAAGCAGAAAAGGAAACACACTGTTTAGGGAGGGGAAGAGGAGAGAGAAATCAATCATATACTGCAAGGGCTTCTCTCCCCCTCCTTTCCCTTTTCAAAATGTTCCAGTCTGGGAGGAGAAGCAGAGCAGAAGCAGAAAAGAAAACACACTGTTTAGGGAGGGGAAGAGGACAGAAAAATATAACATAGATTGCAAGGGAGTCTCTCCCCCTCCTTTCCCTTTTCAAAACATTTCAGACTGGGAGGAGAAGCAGAGCAGAAGCAGAAAAGGAAAAACACTGTTTAGGGAGGGGAAGAGCAGAGAAAAATAGATTGTAAGGGCTTCTCTCTCCCTCCTTTCTCTTTTCAAAACATTCCAGCCTGGGAGAAGGAGGAGAAGAACAGAAGCAGAAAAGAAAACACACTGTTTAGGGAGGGGAAGAGGAGAGAGAAATATCATGCCTTGCAAGGGCTTCTCTCTCTCTCCTTTCCCTTTTCAAAAGATTCCAGACTGGGAGGAGAAGCAGAGCAGAAGCAGAAAAGGAAAAACACTGTTTAGGGAGGGGAAGAGGAGAGAAAAATAGATCATATATTGTAAGAGCTTCTCTCTCCCTCCTTTCCCTTTTCAAAACATTCCAACCTGGGAGGAGAAGCAGAGCAGAAGCAAAAAAGAAAACACAATGTTTAGGGAGGGGAAGAGGAGAGAGAAATATGGGTTCAAGGCCGATGCTCGGCCTTGAACACATTATAAGCCAACGGTGGCTTTTTCAGCTCTAAAAAGGGCTTATCTTTGAGTATATACAAGTGTGTTTGTAAACTGAACAAACTTACTGATCTTACTGAATTAAATGCCAGGCTATAAAGGTTCGCAAACTCACCTTGAGCAGCATTCTGCACTGCTTTGGGAAAGTCAGGTAATAAGGCACAATGGCATTGACATGCTGGAGAACAGCGGCTCCTACAGACGCTTCCGTTAAACAGGAGAGGAGCTGCAAAAGAGCAGAATTAGCAAATCTTTACAATCTGGGTCAGAGCCAAGCAGCTCAAGACCTTGTAATCTGATCTGACACTGGTATGTGACACAGTAACACACATATGCTCAACCTGATGTGGCTTATGTACAAGCGAACGGATGGACTGTAACTTCCCATATCGGGTTGCTTGGGCCCTTCCAATCCTCAGAAAGGCCCTTCTTGATGGGTAATTTCAAAAAAGGAAAACGCAGCAGTTTGAGGAGATCAGAAGCTTGAAAAGTTACAAAAGTCTTTATTGAAAGAACTATAATTGGAGAACAAAAAAATGCTGGACCACCCTCACAACCACCATGTCAGACGACACAGAGAAGCCGCTGAAATCCACAAGCATGTGGACAACGTCAACAGAAAGGAGGAAACCATGAAAATGAACAAAATCTCTATACCAATATTTTAAAAAACTCTAAAATCAGGAGAGTAAATAAAGAGCAACAATCAGAATTTCAGACAAATAAATCAGATCCAACTAACACCTCACAGAATAAGGAAAACTCAGCAATATGCCCTCAAAATGCACTTTACAATTGATTTAGGACTGACTGCGTTCCCTCACTTCTCTCTGAAAATATTCACGTCACGTCAGCATTGTTTTAATTTTATTCTATTACATTTGGCCCGGTCATTGGTTTTTAAATGCTTGTATGTCACTGTTGATTGCTTATTGCTTATTTTTGTTTAAGTGATTTATATGAATTGTATTTGTTTATGGATGTATATGAGGCTTGGCCTCATGTAAGCCACACCGAGTCTCTTGGGGAGATGTTAGCGGGGTACAAATAAAGATTATTATTATTATTATTATTATTATTATTACTGTATATACTCGAGTATGAGTCTAATTTTTCAGCCCCCTTTTTAGGCTGAAAAAGCTGCCCTCGGCTTATATTCGAGTCAAGGTTATTTCTTATTTTACTCTGTTATTAGTATTATTTTTATTACATTTATTATTTTACTTTATTATCAGTTTTATTACATTTACATTATTTCACTCTATTATTTTATTACATTTATTTTACTCTATTTATTATTATTATTACATTTATTATTTTACTCTATTATTATTTTATTACATTTATTTTACTCTATTATTATAACATTTATTATGTTACTTTATTATTATTGTTATTATTACATTTATTATTTTACTCTATTATTGGTATTATTACATTTACATTATTTTACTCTATTATTATTTTATTACATTTATTTTACTCTACTATTAGTATGTTAGTTTTATTTCATGTATTATTTTACTCTATTATTATTACATTTACAGTATTTTGCCCTATTATTATTATTATTACATTTATTACTTTACACTATTTATTATTATTATTACATTTATTATTTTACTTTATTATTATTATATTTATTATTTTACTCTCTTTATGATTATTATTACATTTATTATTTTACTCTATTATTACATTTATTATTGCATTTCCATTATTTTACTTTATTAATATTATTGTTATTACATTTATTATTTTACTCTTCATTATTATTACATTTATTATTTTACTCTATTATTACATTTATTATAGCATTTCCATTATTTTACTTTATTATTATTATTACAGTTATTATTTTACACTATTTATTATTATTACATTTATTATTTTACTCTTTATTATTATTACATTTATTATTTTACTCTATTATTACATTTATTATAGCATTTCCATTATTTTACTTTATTATTATTATTATTACATTTATTATTTTACTCTCTTTATTATTGTTGGAAGGATATGTAAGTGCATTTAGATTGAAGAAAGTTAGAATAATGATTTAATGAGAGTTGGGCAGTCTTATCTCTAATTACAGTTTTATGTAAATATTCAAAAATATTTCACCTCCTGATGCCTCAATTAATGTAATTTTATTAGTATCTATTTTTATTTTGAAATTTACCTGTAGTGGCTGCATTTCCCACCCTCAGCTTATACTCGAGTCAATAGGTTTTCCCAGTTTTTTGTGGTAAAATTAGGTGCCTCGTCTTATATTTGGATCGGCTTATATTCGAATATATCATCATCATCATCATCATCATCATCATCATCACTTTATTTCTTAACTAGTCGCTCTCCACCAAAGTGCTCCGAGCGACTTACAATTTAAAATAGCTTATATATACAGTATTATGATTATTATATTAGTATTATATTATTATTATTCCCCCAGGAAGCAACCAGCCAGGCTTTGAAGCTGCCAGGCCATTCAATGATAATCAAGGTGGCCAATTGCAACATTCACATTTGCCTCAAGCAGACAAGAGTTCAATGTATTGTCGAAGGCTTTCATGGCTGGAATCACTAGGTTCTTGTGGGTTTTTTCGGGCTATAGAGCCATGTTCTAGAGGCATTTCTCCTGACGTTTCGCCTGCATCTATGGCAAGCATCCTCAGAGGCGAAACGTCAGGAGAAATGCCTCTAGAACAGTGATGGGCAACCTTTTGAGCGTGGTGTGTCAAAATTCGCCAAAAAACTGAGCATAATTCAGGTGGTGTGTCACTTCAAGAAAAAAAACCATAGTTTCGCAATATTTAGTTTAAATAACAAAAAATATATAATTGTAATTCCCACTTTCTCTCTTATCATGTTGTTCTACCTCTCTTTATGTAAATAATATCCTTTTTGGAGTGTTTAATAAAAATATAATTATTATTTATCATTTAATTTAACTTGCATTGTTTCCTATTTTGCATAGGAAACAATGCAAAATAATATTCATTTACTTAATAATTAAATAAACCAATATTATTTTGCAATGTTACCTAAATATTAATAATTAAATATTTTTAAATTTGACATTTAATTTAATGCATTTTAATATTTGAATAATATAGCAAAGTAATAGTATTTATCATTCAGTTTAAATATGAAACTCCTTAATATTTAGGTAACATTGCAAAATAATAATTTCTTTCCTATTTATTTTTTAAAATGGCATAAAATAAATAAACAAATAATATCCGGCGGGCGCGTGTCAGTAGAAATGGCTACGTGTGTCAGTACTGACACGCGTGTCATAGGTTCACCATCACGGCTCTAGAACATGGCTCTATAGCCCGAAAAAACCCACAAGAACCTAGACAAGAGTTCTTTCTCCCACATCATTCCACAGATATATAAACCCCACTTGGATAGTTTCCAACAGACCTCACAACCTCTGAGGATGCCTACCATAGATGTGGGCGAAGCGTCAGGAGAGAATGCTTCTGGGACATAGCCAGACAGCTTGGAAAACTCACAGCAACTCATTAGTCTAACAACTAGAAATAGGAGGAAAAAACAGAGAGAGGAGCCAAGGGGGAAGGAAGGGCTTTCCCTGCCAACTCACTAATCTGCCGATCTATTTCCTTGATGAGGACTATAAACTTGTACAGGATGTGGTTGCCAGTCCCAGCACCTTCCCAGGGCCTTCCTAGGCTATAAACAGCCTCCATACCTAGGCTAAAACAGCTGGCTTTCACATGAATGTCAAATTCTGGTATGCTGATCGATCACAAATCAAGGTGCTTCGATTCAGACATTCCAGTGTATCCCAAGGTCAGGGCTACACTTGTTTCTTTTTACCTGGATGGTGCAGCCAAGGTGAGACTTGACATCCAGGCGCATCTTGCCCCAAAGCGGACTGGAAGAAGGCAAGACCATCCTAAACAATGGAGAAAGGAAACACAACATGTGTCAGATGGTATATTGTAACAATAATAATAAATAGAGTAAAATAATAAATATAATAATAATAGAGTAAAATAATAAATATAACAACAACATTAAATAGAGTAAAATAATAAATGTAATAATAGGAGTAAACTAATAAATATATATAATAACAATAATAAATAGAGCAAAATACTAAATGTAATAATAATAATAAAGTAATAAATATAACAAAAATATTAAATAGAGTAAAATAATACATGTAATAATAGGAGTAAAATTATATATATATATAACAATAATAAATAGAGTAAAATACTAAATGTAATAATAATAATAATGGAGTAAAATAATAAATATAATATTAAATAGAGTAAAATAATAAATGTAATAATAGGAGTAAACTAATAAATATATATAATAACAATAATAAATAGAGCAAAATACTAAATGTAATAATAATAATAAAGTAATAAATATAACAAAAATATTAAATAGAGTAAAATAATACATGTAATAATAGGAGTAAAATTATATATATATATATATATATAAAACAATAATAAATAGAGTAAAATACTAAATGTAATAATAATAATAATGGAGTAAAATAATAAATATAATAATAATAATAAATAGAGTAAAATAATAAATGTAATAATAGCAGTAAACTAATAAATATATATAATAACAATAATAAATAGAGCAAAATACTAAATGTAATAATAATAATAAAGTAATAAATATAACAAAAATATTAAATAGAGTAAATACATGTAATAATAGGAGTAAAATTATATATATATATATATATATATATATATATATATATAATAACAATAATAAATAGAGTAAAATACTAAATGTAATAATAATAATAATGGAGTAAAATAATAAATATAATAATAATAATAAATAGAGTAAAATAATAAATGTAACAATAGGAGTAAATTAATAAATATATATAATAACAATAATAAATAGAGCAAAATACTAAATGTAATAATAATAATAAAGTAATAAATATAACAAAAATATTAAATAGAGTAAAATAATACATGTAATAATAGGAGTAAAATTATATATATATATAACAATAATAAATAGAGTAAAATACTAAATGTAATAATAATAATAATGGAGTAAAATAATAAATATAATAATAATAATAAATAGAGTAAAATAATAAATGTAACAATAGGAGTAAATTAATAAATATATGTCATAACAATAATAAATAAAGTACTAAATGTAATAATAATAATAATAATAATAATAATAGAGTAAAATAATAAATATTAAATAGAGTAAAATAATACATGTGATAATAGGAGTAAAATAATAACTATATATAATAATAATAATAAATAGAGTAAAGTACTAAATGTAATAATGATAATAATACAGTAAAATAATAAATATAACAATATTAAATAGAGTAAAATACTAAATGTAATAATAATAATAGGAGTGAAATAATAAATATAACAACAATATTAGAGTAAAATACTAAATGTAATAATAATAATAGAGTAAAATAATAAATGTAACAATATTAAACAGAGTAAAATAATAAATGTAATAATAGGAGTAAACTAATAAATATAATAACAATATTAAATAGAGTAAAATACTAAATGTAATAATAATAATAGAGTAAAATAATAAATATAACAATATTAAATAGAGTAAAATAATAAATGTAACAATAGGAGTAAAATAATAAATATATATAATAACAATAATAAATAGAGTAAAATACTAAATGTAATAATAATAATAGAGTAAAAGAATAAATATAAAATATTAAAGAGTAAAATAATAAATGTAATAATAGGAGTAAACTAATAAATATAATAACAATATTAAATAGAGTAAAATACTAAATGTAATAATAATAATAGAGTAAAATAATAAATATAACAATATTAAATAGAGTAAAATAATACATGTAATAATAGGAGTAAAATAATAAATATAATAACAATAAACAATAAAATACTAAATGTAATAACAATAATAATAGAGTAAACTAATAAATATAATAACAATATTAAATAGAGTAAAATAATACATGTACTAATAATAATAATAAAGTAAAATAATAAATATAACAATATTAAATAGAATAAAATAATACATGTAACAATAGGAGTAAAATAATAAATATAATAACAATAATAAACAGTAAAATACTAAATGTAATAATAATAAAATAATAAATATATATAATAACAATAATAAATAAAGTACTAAATGTAATAATAATAATAATAATATAGAGTAAAAGAATAAATATAACAATATTAAAGAGTAAAATATTACATGTAATAATAGAGTAAAATAATAAATATATATAATAACAATAATAAATAAAGTACTAAATGTAATAATAACAATAATAATAAAGTAATAAATGTAATAACAATAATAATAAAGTAAAATGATAAATGTAATAATAGGAGTAAAATAATAAATATAACAACAATATTAAATAGAGTAAATGTAATAATAGGAATAAAATAATAAATATATATAATAACAATAATAAATAAAGTAAAGTACTAAATAATGATAATAATGATAATTATAGAGTAAAATAATAAATATAAAATTATTAAATAGAGTAAAATAATAGATGTAATAACAGGAGTAAAATAATAAATATAATAACAATAATAAACAGAGTAAAATGCTAAATGTAATAATAATAATAATAGAGTAAAATAATAAATATAATAACAATAATAAATAGAGTAAAATACTAAACGTAATAATAATAGAGTAAAATAATAAATATAACAACAATATTAAATAGAGTAAAATAATACGTGTAATAATAGGGGTAAAATAATAAATATATATAATAACAATAATAAATAGAGTAAATATAACCCTCGGCTTATACTTGAGTCAATACATTTTCCCAGATTTTTATGGTCAAATTAAATGCCTCGGCTTGTATTCGGGTCGGCTTATACTCACGTATATATGGTAATAGCTGAGTCCGCTATGCCATGCATTTATACACAGGGTTGTGGCCATGATGGACTTAAACGTGTCCCTCTCAATGGAAAACTCTTGCCAGAGCTTCAAACATCCAGAATGGACAATACACAAACCCGATTAAAGATTTGTAACATGAATTCCTGAAATGGGGAGGACTCACTTGGCCTTGTTCTTGGCCGCTTTCACCTGGAGGTACTTCTGCAGCAGACCAAACAGATCGCGAACACAGAAGGAGACAAGCGTATTGAAGACTAATCAGGAGAGAAGAGGAAGGGAGAACTGTCACACAATGCAGCATTTCCTTGTAAACAAAGTATACACCGATCATACAAAAAATCCTGTTCACATATACGTATAGTCAAGTATATGCCAGCATACAGGGGAATTCACCATGATTTATAGGAGTTGGAGGTTCTGGTGTCGCAACTCAGGATAGATTCACCTTGCCCAAGACAGCCACCAAGATGGCAGGTTTTGTAGTTTATTGGGAAAAAGCAAAATCAAAACAGAGAAATAAAGAAGTTCAATGAGCGATACAGAGTCTTAAATGCAAACTTGTGCACCAGCTGCGCCCGTATCTTGGGAAGTCTGATCTGGCCACAGTGGTCCACGCTGTTGTCACATCCCGGATAGACTACTGCAACGCACTCTACGTGGGGTTGCCCTTGAAGACGGTTCGGAAACTTCAACTGGTCCAGCAAGCAGCAGCCAGGCTGCTCACTGGAGCAACATACAGAGAGCATACCACCCCTCTGCTGTGTCACCTCCACTGGCTGACGGTTCAGTTCCGAGCCCAATTCAAGGTGCTGGTTTTGACCTACAAAACCCTGTACAGTTCCGGTCCAGCGTATCTGTCC
>NW_026844811.1:16746006-16761817 GCF_025583915.1 Anolis sagrei ordinatus | reverse complement strand
AAAGTAAACCAAATAAATAAATAAATAAATGCGAAGTTCCCAGGTTTCAAAGGCAAATAACATGAAGCATAGTCCTTCAGCATTGGTTAAGCAAAAGTCCATGGCAGCAAGACAAAGTGTCCAAAATCAGGATCAAAATCAAACTCCCAAAGAGCCAGAAGCTTTCCGCAAAAGCCAAGGTAATTCCACAGAAGTTAACCGGGTAAGAGCAACATTGGACTGACAGAAAATGCCCTTCGATCAGATCGTTAAATAAGTTTCCCCAACATGAAAGCATTACGTTGACCTCTAGCTTCACACTTGTTGGCAAGGCGTGCGCTTCTTCGAATTCTTAATTGCAACCAGTCCTCTCTAATCAAATCTCCACTACTATCTTCAAGGCCGGTTAGCTCATTATCTTCGTCACCCTGGGAACTGAGAGGCCCTGCGCTCCCAGAAGGAGTCTCCACCTGGAGCTCCGAAGTTTCACCATCTTTATCTGAAAACACATTCTTTTCTCTAGAGAACAGAAATGCTGTCTCTTCTTCAGAATCAACACTGTCTGCCTCATTTGACTCACTGACCGGAACATGTGCAGAAATCTGTAACCCATCATCCTCCTCGTCCTGAGGAAACTCAGGTTCAGAAAGCTTAGGCCCAGACTGAACCACAACATCTGGGATGTATAGTTCACCTGCAATCTAACTCCACCACAGACATCCCAGTGTTTCTGACTCTCTCCATTGGTGTGAAATTTGCATGACTCTACCCACTGCCTCTCCCTTAACCCTTTCCTACTCTTTTCTATGGCACACAGCAAACAGAGGAATTGTTCAGCAATTGAACGTACTATTTATTTATTTATGACATTTCTATGCTGCCCTTCTCACCCCGAAGGGGACTCAGAGCGGCTTACAAGTATAAATACAATATATTATTATCATAGCACAATATTAATATTATATATTACATTTAATATAAAATATATAATTATACTATCATTTTATTATTATTAGTAGTAGTATATTGTATTTCATTATAATATTATCAATATTATATGTACATATAGTATATATTATATCAAGCACAGTACTGGAGAGGTTTAGGGAGAATTCACCATGAGTTAGACTTTTTCCCCCACTGTATATAGATAAAGTTAATACTTAGGATGCGTAGGTGCTGTTAATTTATTTATTTATTTATTTATTTACAGCTTTAATATTCCGCCCTTCTCACCCCGCAGGGGACTCAGGGCGGATTACAGTGTACACATATATGACAAACATTCAACGCCAATTTTTACATACAACATATATAGACATACACAGAGGCTATTTAACTTTTTCTGGTCGCCGTCCATCTGCGACGCTGATGAAGCACTTCCGCATTCCCCGCATGCTTCCCCGCTGGAATGCTTTGCTGGAGTCTTCTTGATGGCCTCATAAATCAGTTAATTTAGCCTCCCCACACTTTAAGGTGGTACCTAATTTTCCTACTTGACAGATGCAACTGTCTTTCGGGTTGCAAAGGCCGACAACAGGCTACACAATTGGTTGGAAACCCACTCCAACCCGGGCTGGCTTTGAACTCATGACCTTTTGGTCAGAGTGATCTTCATGCAGCTGACACTCAGCCAGCTGCACCACAATCCCGGTGCAGACATAATCCTGTTGAAAACCCCAAGGTCCTCCTGTCAATTAGTTGACAGTCCTAGGCGAGATGAACCAATGCTGCAATTCAGTTAGAGCAGCTCTCTATTATTTCTGTTTGCCCTCAAGTGGTTTGAATGGCACAATCGTGACAAAAAGCCTACCATAAAATCACATGGTTCTGTTATATAAAGTAGGCATCGAACCCAGTTCTCACCTGTGCTGTCGATGACTTTGAACTTCCCTGGTTCCATCCCAACGGCATCCCCTTTCGCTGTCACCACACAGGCCTTGAAAGCCTGAGTGATCTCATGGAAAAGTCTTGGCGAGAGCTGCCTCTGGATAAAGGAAAGAAGGATCAGAGAAACTTTCAAAGGAAGGACAGAGAGGAAGAAGCAGAAAATAATAATAATAATAATAATAATTTATTTAATTTAAAAAATCAGCTGATGATCCAAAATGCAGACTTTGCCCTAGCACTCTGCCTGTTTACAAAACCCTTGCTTTCTATCTACACACTCATTAACTTGACTCTCATTAACTTCTGCACCTGACAAATGACCTTCAGAGAGTTGCTCTGACAAAGACTGTGAAGGGCTTCTCTCAGGAATGTGGCCTTGTGACTCTTCTTGAGGCAGCTCAGGCCTCTCATTTGAGCATAACTCAGGCCCAAGCAATGCCAACAGACCTCAGGACCAACAGACATCAGGAACATCATCCTACGTCCCACCTCGTAATCTAAGATTATCTGGGGAGGCCCTGCTCTCGCTCCCATCAACAGCACAAATGCGTCTGGCGGGGGCAACAGACAGAGCCTTCTCAGCTGTGGCCCCCCACCTATGGAACACACTCCCAAATGAGGTAAGATCCACTCCCTCCCTCCTGGCTTTTAGGGAAAAATTAAAATCATGGTTCTGGGGCCAGGCCTTCGGACAGAAGATGTATGTAGCATTTTAGAGGGACATTGACTGGAACGGCGATTTGACTGACGAGACTGTTTTACTGTTTTAATGCTTGTTGATGTATTAAACAAGCATTAAATTGTGGTTTATTATTGTAATTGTTTGTATTGGCAACGTTTCGGTGCCCAACATAAGGCATTAAATCTTGCCATTATTTATGTGTAAATCGCTTTGAGTCCCCCCAGGGGTGAGAAAGGCGGTATATAAATACAGTAAATAAATAAATAAAATAAATTCTGTCTACACTCTCATTAACTGGACTCTTGTTAACTTCTGCCCTGACAAATCACCTTCAGAGAGTTGCTCTGACAAAGAGTGTGAAGGGCCTCTCCCAGGAATGTGGCCTTGTGACTCTTCTTGAGGCAGCCCAGGCCTCACATTTGAGCACGACTCAGGCCCAAGCAAACCCTCATCCCCAATGCCAACAGACCCAGGCCTGACATCAGGAACATCATCCTACGTCCCACCTCGTCATGTAAGATCATCCAGGGAGCCCCTGCTCTCGCTCCCGTCAACAGCACAAATGCGTCTGGCGGGGGCAACAGACAGAGCCTTCTCGGCTGTGGCCCCTCGCCTATGGAACACACTCCCAAATGAGGTAAAATCCGCTCCCTCCCTCCTGGCTTTTAGGGGGAAAAAATTAAAATCAATGGGACCAGGCCTTCGGACAGAAGATGTATGTAGCATTTTAGAGGGACATTGACTGGAACGGCGATTCAACTGATGAGATTGTTTTAATGCTTGTTGATGTATTGTTTTAATTATGATTTATGTTTAATTGTGCTTTTACTATTGTAACTGTTTGTATTGGCAACGTATCTGTGCCCAACATAAAGAATTGAATCTTGCCATTATTTATGTGTAAACCGCTTTGAGTCCCCCCAGGGGTGAGTAAGGCAGTATATAAATACTGTAAATAAATACATAAAATAAATTCTATCGACACTCTCATTAACTTGACTCTCGTTAACTTCTGCACCTGACAAACCACCTTTGTCAGTTGCTCTGACAAAAACGGTGAAAGGCCTCTCCCAGGAATGTGGCCTTGTGACTCTTCTTGAGACAGTTCAGGCCTCTCATTTGAGCTTTTTGCAACAGAAGAACAAGAACAGGAGGAGGAGGAAAAAGAAGAGGAGAACGAGGAGAGGGAAGAGAAGAACAACAAGCAGGGATTCTATGTCTTACCTCTGCAGCCTGTTTCCACTGTTCCACCATCTTCAAAGTCACAGTGATAAACTCAATTTTTTCCCGTTTCGTAGCCTTTTCTTTTTCTTCGTCATCATCCTCATCCTCATCACTTGCTTCCTGTGAAAAGTATTTTAAACTAAGCGGCTCGGAGCGGATATGGATTCCAAACCCCTGAGCTTTGCCCTTTTGAGAAGGAATTCAAAGGCAAATGGACGTATTTGGGGGTAGTGAAGAGCTCACGGGTGGGTTATTCAAATGCATGCGCCAAAAATTTAAGAACAAATCAGAGAGCTCGGGGTTATTTGGAGAGCGTCAGACACTTCAAAGTTAGGCTAAAGAGATTGTACTCCAAGGCTAGATAGAGAAGTGATCTGACTTGGTTGAAGACTGATGTATTTGTATTTAGTTCAGCCATTTATTGTATACTGCAAGTCACTTCTGGTGTGAGCATCGGCCGTCTACAAAGACACCCAGAGAAGCAGATGGCGAAAACAGAAGAACAACAGAAGGGACAGAGAGTTTAACCTATGCTGACGATCATGCCATCACCACCCAAGCAGGGAGCTTTGAAATGGTTGAACAGAAGCTCTCCGAAGCTTTAGGTGCTCTTACTGCCAGAAGGGACAGATGGCATGATCTATGCTGACGATCATGCCATCACCGCTCAAGTAGAGAGTTTTGAAATGGTTGAACAGAAACTCTCCGAAGCTTTAGGTGCTCTTACTGCCTATTACAGGGAAAGCCACCTTCCTCCATCAATGTTTAATATCTACACAAATGACCAGCCACAGCCAGAAGAGACAGAGAGTTTCATCTATGCTGATGATCATGCCATCACCACCCAAGCAGGGAGCTTTGAAATGGTGGAACAGAAGCTCTCCGAAGCATGCTCCATCAATGATTAACATTTACACAAATGACTAGCCACTGCCAGGAGGGACAGAGAGTTTCATCTATGCTGACGATCACGCCATCACCGCTCAAATAGGGAGTTTTGAAATGGTTGAACAGAAACTCTCTGAATTTTTAAGTGCTCTTACTGCCTATTACAAGGAGAACCAGGTTGCTCCATCAATATTTAACATTTACACAAATGACTAGCTACTGCCAGAAGGGACAGAGAGTTTCATCTATGCTGATGACCGTGCCATCACTACTCAAGCAGGGAGCTTTGAAATGGTTGAACAGAAGAACTCTGAAGCTTTAGGTGCTCTTACTGCCTGAATAGAATTTAATGTTTGCCATGTATATGTGCATTGTAATCTGCCCTCAGTCTCCTGCGGGGTGAGAAGGGCGGGATATAAATACTGAAAATAAATAAATAATAAATATTTACTTTACGTGCTTTGCTCTTCTGGTTTTATTGTGTACTTTTAAATACTGTATATACTCTAGTATAAGCCTAGCTTTTCAGCCCCATTTTTAGGCTGAAAAAGCTGCCCTCGGCTTATACTCAAGTCAAAGTTATTTATTATTTTACTCTGTTATTATTACTATTATTTTATTACATTTATTATGTTACTCTATTATTGGTTTTATTTCATTTACATTATTTTACTCTATTATTATTTTATTACATTTATTTTACTCTATTTATTATTTTTATTACATTTATTACTTTACTTTATTATTATAGTTATTACATTTATTATTTTACTCTATTATTGGCGTTATTACATTTATTATATTTTATTATTTTACTTTATTATTGTTGTTGTTACATTTATTATTTTACTCTATTATTATTATTTACATTTATTATTTTACTCTATTTATATTATTATTATACATTTATTATTTTACTTTATTATTTTTACATTTATTTATTTTTACTCTATTATTATTATTACTATTATTTTACTCTTTATTATTTTATTATTTATTTATTTATTTATTATTACATTTATTATTTTACTTTATTAGTATTGCATTTATTATTTTACTCTATTATTACATTTATCTATTATTACTATTATTACATTGATTATTTTACTCTATTATTATTACATTTACATTATTTTACTGTATTATTATATTTAGTGCATTTATTATTTTACTCTATTATTATTATTACATTTATTATTTTACTCTATTATTATTATTATTACATTTACATTATTTTACTCGATTATTACTATTATTACATTGGTTATTTTACTCTATTTTATTATTTATTATTATTACATTTATTATTTTACTCTATTATTATTATATTACATTTTATTTATTTCTTATTATTTTTACATTTATTTTACTCTATTTATTATTACATTTAAATTATTTTACTCTATTATTATTATTACATTTATTATTTTATCTATTTATTATTTAGTACATTTATTTTACTCTATTATTTATTATTTATTACATTTAATTATTTTACTCTATTATTATTTTATTACTTTTACTCTATTATTTTATTATTATTATTACATTTATTATTTTACTCTATTATTTTTTTATTACATTTTATTTTACTCTATTTTATTATTATTACATTTATTATTTTACTTATTATTATTACATTTATTATTTTACTCTATTATTTATTATTTATTATTTTACTCTATTTATTATTTATTACATTTATTTTATCTATTTATTATTTTTACTTTATTGTTGTTATTACATTTATTATTTTACTTTCTTTATTATTATTGGAAGGATACGTAAGCACATTGACACTGAAAAAGGTTAGAATAATGGTTTAATCAAAGTTGGTCAGTCTTATTTTAAATTAGTTTTATGTAAACATTGAAAAACATTTAACCTACTGTTTCTTCAATTAATGTAATTTTATTGGTATCTATATTTATTTTGTATTAACAGTAGCTGCTGCTTTTCACACCCTCGACTTATATTCGAGTCAATAAGTATTTCCATTTTTTGGTGGCAAAATGAGGTGCCTCAGTTTATATTTGGGTCGGCTTATACTCGAGTAAATACGGTAAACCACTCGTTCTCATATTTCCCAGAACACTGCTGGCGACTAGCTTGTCTTCATTTTCGGAACCTACCTCCAGTTTTTCAGGTAGGACATGAAGGTCCTCGTCGGAACTGTCTGAATCGTCAAAATTAAGAAGGGTGCGGTCATTTTCCTCCAGGAATTTGTAAAATTCCGGATCCTTTTCCTTCAGCCGGGAGAGTTGGTCTTTATGCTGCGAAGCTTTCCCCTTCTTCAGATTCCTGGTCGAAAGAAGAGGCATCTCAATCTAACTGTCACTCGATGGGCCCTTCATCTGATACAGGAAAATTAACTTTCTATTGAGTTCAATGAGCCTTGCTCGCAAGACACACTGAATTCTTTACTTTGAATAAATATATAGTTTTTTGGAGCCCCCGATGACACAGTGGGTTAAACCGCTGAGCTGATGAAGTTGCTGACCAAAAGGTCACTGGTTCAAATCCGGGGAGCAGGGTGAGCTCCTGCTGTTAGCCCCAGCTTCTGCCCACCTAACTGTGCTGGCACGGCTGTTCCAGGAGCTTCAACCCCCGCTTTTCTTTCTTTGCTTGTCTGCATGAATTCCTTTAGGGCATGCATTTTGCAATCTGGCAGCTTCCTCCAGGCTGCAATCATAGGGCCAACGACCCACCAATCATCGTTAAGTTCTTTAGATAATAATAATAATAATAATAATAATAATAAACCTTTATTTGTACCCCGCTACCATCTCCCGAAGGACTCTGTATGGCTTACAAGAGGCCGAGCCCAAATACAACAATTAAAACAGCAGCAACGGCAATACAATAACTCAAACAACAAAGCAATAACATTAACAACACCCAATGACACAATTAAAAACAATGGCCGGGCCAAGTGTAATAATTAAAATTAAAAGTGCTGGGCATGACAAGGTGGAGTGTTTGGAGGTGGATGGGCATGCAGATATCCTGGATCTCTGATAAAATGCGTTGGGACATAATGCTAGGAGTTTCCTTATTCCGGGAAGGCACACTGGAACAACCACGGTTTCAAGCTCCTCCTAAAGATTGCTAGCGACGGGGCCTGCCTGATGTAGGGAGAGAGTTCCAGAGTCAAGGGGCCACCACCGAGAAAGCCCTATCCCTCGTCCCCACCAATCGCGCTTGCAATGCAGGTGGGATCGTGAGCAGGGCCTCTCCAGATGAACAAAGAGATCGTGTGGGTTCGTACACAGAGATGCGGTCACGCAGGTAGGCGGGTCCCAAACCGTTCAGGGCTTTGTAGGTAAGCACCTGCACCTTGAATTGGGACCGGAAAATGAATGGCAGCCAGTGGAGCTCCTTAAACAGGAGGGTTGACCTCTCCCTGTAAGGAGCACCAGTTAACAACCTGGCCGCCGCCCGTTGGACCAATTGAAATTTCCGGGCCGTTTTCAAGGGCAGCCCCACGTAGAGTGCATTACAGTAGTCCAATCTGGAGGTGACTAAGGCATGGACCACCCTGGCCAGATCCGCCTTCACGAGGTACGGTCGCAGTTGCCGCACGAGTTTTAGTTGTGCAAAGGGCCACCGCAGGCGCCTGAGCCTCAACCGTAAGTGATGAATCCAGGAGGACACCCAAACTGCGGACCTGTGACTTCAGGGGGAGTGCAACCCCGTCCAGCACAGGTTGCCACCCTATACCCCGATCTGGTTTACGATCGACCAGGAGGACCTCTGTCTTGTCGGGATTGATCTTCAGCTTGTTCTTCCTCATCCAGATAGACACAGCGGCCAGGCACTCGCCCAGCACCCGAGAGGGCCTCCTTGGAGTTAGGTGGAAAAGAGTAGTAGAGCTGTGTGTCATCCGCATAGAGGTGGCACCCAACTCCAAAACTCCGGATGACCTCTCCTAGTGGTTTCATGTAGATGTTGAAAAGCATGGAAGACAGAATAGAGCCTTGTGGGACCCCACAGGTCAAAGGCCAGAGGTCCGAGCAGGCGTCTCCCAGCTTCACCATCTGGGATCGACCCTCCAGGAAGGACTGGAGCCAAAACCGTGCCCCCGAGACCCATCCCAGAGAGTCGTCCCAGAAGGATACCATGATCGATGGTATCGAAAGCCACTGAGATGTCCAAGAGAACAAAGAGGGTCACACTCCCCCTGTCTAGTTCCATCCCTTTTTTCAGGTTTGGGGGGGAAAAGGGACCTTTCGCTCAGTTTTGTACAGTGAAGCCTTTCTTACAGGATGTGTGAATTTCTCCCACCTGTAGAAAGCTTTGTTTCTCACAGCTTCTGGGGAAAACAGTCCTGCAGCTTTTGCTGGAGAATACAGTCTTGCAGCTCTTGCTGGGGAAATACAGTTCCACAGCTCTACAGCCAGCCTTCGCTGGAAGGTAAAGGAGTTCCTTCGTCTTGGAAAATCTACACAGAGACTTTGCCTGGTAAGGACCACTCGAGCTAGCCATAATGCAAATTGGAACCGGAGTAAGGGCCCCACGGCAGCAAAGCCAGCCTGGGTTGGAGTGGGTTTCTAACCAATTGTGTAGCCTGTTGTCGACCTTTGCAACCCGAAAGACAGTTGCATCTGAATCCAGACAATGAATCCAGACAAGACAGAGGTACTCCTGGTTAGTCGTAAGGCTGAACAGGGTATAGGGTTACAGCCTGTGTTAGACGAGGTCGCACTCCCCCTGAAGACGCAGGTTCGCAGTTTGGGTGTGATCCTGGACTCATCGCTGAGCCTGGAACCCCAGGTTTCGGCGGTGACCAGGGGAGCTTTCGCACAGTTAAAACTTGTGCGCCAACTGCGACCGTACCTTGGGAAGTCTGACTTAGCCACGGTAGTCCATGCTCTGGTCACATCCTGCCTTGATTACTGCAACGCTCTCTACGTGGGGTTGCCTTTGAAGACAGTCCGGAAGCTCCAATTAGTCCAACGGGCGGCAGCCATGATACTAACAGGAGCGGGGCGCAGGGAGCACACAACTCCTCTGCTGCACCAGCTCCACTGGCTGCCGATATGCTACCGGGCTCAATTCAAAGTGCTGGCGCTGGCCTTTAAAGCCCTAAACGGTTCTGGCCCAACTTATCTATCCGAACGTATCTCAGCCTATCAGCCCACCAGGACCCTAAGATCTTCTGGAGAGTCCCTGCTCTCTATCCCTCCAGCTTCAGAAGTGCGGCTGGCGGGAACGAGAGACAGGGCCTTCTCTGTGGTGGCCCCTCGGCTTTGGAACACCCTCCCTATAGAGGTACGATCAGCCTCTTCGCTGATGGTGTTTCGGAAGAGATTGAAAACATGGTTGTTTAAACAAGCATTCGGCTAATCCGCTGCAATCGAATTTTGGTGACTAAGGACAGGTAATTTTGGACAACGAATTCTGGATCATGATTTTAACTCGAGATGCATGAGATTATTATTGGTGGCCCAATAATTTGTATTGTATGTGTGTATGTTTTAAATTGGAGACTGTTTTTATTGTTGTAAACCGCAATGAGTCGCCGACCTAGGCTGAGATATTAGCGGTATACAAGTGAATAAAATAAATAAATAAATAAATAAATAAATCTGTCAAGTAGGAAAATTAGGTACCACCTTAAAGTGTGGGGAGGCTAAATTAACTAATTTATGAGGCCATAAAAAAGACTCCAGCAAAGCATTCCAGCGGGGAAGCATGCGGGGAATGCGGAAGTGCTTCACCAGCGTCGCAGATGGACGTTGAAAGCAACAGCTCCCCTGGTGGCCAGAAAAAGTTAAATAGCCTCTGTGTATGTCTGTATATGTTGTATGTCAAATTGGCATTGAATGTTTGCCATATATGTGTACACTGTAATCCGCCCTGAGTCCCCTGCGGGGTGAGAAGGGCGGAATATAAATACTGTAAATAAATAAATAAAATCATAGAGTTGTGAGGGGTCAAAGGATTTCCCTTATAGAAGAAAGAAACAGTTCATGAAGCAAGTTGCCTGTCCTTTGTGGGCAAGTTAAGAAAGCCACCAATTTTCCTGAGTTTTAAAGTGTTTAGTCTGTGTGTTGAAGATCTAAGAAGTATTTGATTGATTTGTTGAAGACTTAAGCACCAATAACGAACTTTGTTAAACTTTCTAAGCTTCTAGGGAAATTCATAGGGCCTCTCAGCTGAGGCACCCTGGCGTCCCACTGGGCATATAGAGAGCACATTCTGTTAATAGACAATTGCATGTGACAACACACTAGCAGTAAATGTGAGTAGATCAATAGGCACACAGAACCACGACCAACTAAATCTATTAGAGCCATTTGAGGGGACATCACAACATGGGAGCAGGTGGACAAAGAAAATCAGCATATCCAGTATTTCTGCCCCTTTGCTTACTTTTCCGTCGGTTTTGATTTGAGGATTGCCTTCTTCTTGCTGCCAGTCTTTCCATTCTGGCTTGGCTTTCCGTTCACTCCATTCAGCATCCAAGCATCTCCTCCTGAGTTGTCATCATCATCATCATCATCACCAAGATCGGAATCAAATCCGGAGGTCAGGAACTCATCAACACTGAGGTCAGCAAGTTTTCTAGTTTCAATGGGGGAAAAATAGAAAGGTTCAATGGGAGGAAAGAGAATGAAAACAAAACAAATCGGGCTATATGATCAGAGATGGAAAGGCATTTCTCGTTGTGCTGTCACAATTCTGTAAAGAAATAAGGTCTTTTTGGTGGCTGTTCCTCAACTAGATGGGATTTGCAGTACCTTCACCTGATTCGGCTCTGACAGACCACCACTGCGACCCCCACGAACAATGGACTTGGACCATATGGACTTGGTTTTGCTTTGAAATGGATATATTACTTGTATCTCTGCAGCAAAGAAAGACACTACTGACTTTTTCCCACCACCACTTCCTTTTATACACCTTTCCTGCCCAACTTCCCTCTATACAATATATTATATTATTAGCATAGCACAGGAGACAAGATGGAACTGTCTTCTGCCCCCCCTCTCTCTTCACTAATTATTAATATTAATTATTATTATTATTGTATTGTAATATAAGGATATTGTATACACATATAATATTTATAATATTATAATACAATACAATATATTACAATATTATAACAATGCAATGTTATAATTATATAAATTATATTATATGTAATATTACTAATAATAATTGCAATATAAGGAAATGGTACAATATATAATATTGATATTGTGGTATGCTAGTAATATAATACAATGTAATACTATTAGTAATAATGAAATGTTACAATTATATATTTTATATTATATACTAATAATATTGCAATATAAGGATATGGTACAATATATAACACTGATATTGCGCTATGCTAACAATATAATATTATACAATATAATACTATTAATGATAACACAACGTTACAATTATATATTTTATATGTAATATTACTAATAATATTGTAATATAAAGGTATAATACAATATAGTAAAATATGATAGTGATGTTGTGCTATGCTAATAATATAATATAATACAATGTCATGCTATTAGCAATAATACAATGTTATAATTATATGTAATATAATAATAATATATTTATATTATATGTAATATTACTAATAATATTACAATATAAGGGTGTAAATATTATAAATATATGTATATACAATATATTGTATTATATTATTAGTAAAGCACAGGAGACAAGATGGAACTGTCTTCTGCCCAACTCTCTTTTCACTCTGGCCAGAGCATAAGTAATATAATATATAATATAATATACAATATTATAATATTATAATATTATATATATATATATATATATATATATATATATATATATATATATATACAATATATTGTATTATTAGTAAAGCACAGGAGACAAGATGGAAGTTATAATTATATAAATTATATTATATGTAATATTACTAATAATAATTGCAATATAAGGAAATGGTACAATATATAATATTGATATTGTGGTATGCTAGTAATATAATACAATGTAATACTATTAGTAATAATGAAATGTTACAATTATATATTTTATATTATATACTAATAATATTGCAATATAAGGATATGGTACAATATATAACACTGATATTGCGCTATGCTAACAATATAATATTATACAATATAATACTATTAATGATAACACAACGTTACAATTATATATTTTATATGTAATATTACTAATAATATTGTAATATAAAGGTATAATACAATATAGTAAAATATGATAGTGATGTTGTGCTATGCTAATAATATAATACAATGTCATGCTATTAGCAATAATACAATGTTATAATTATATGTAATATAATAATAATATATTTATATTATATGTAATATTACTAATAATATTACAATATAAGGGTGTAAATATTATAAATATATGTATATACAATATATTGTATTATATTATTAGTAAAGCACATGAGACAAGATGGAACTGTCTTCTGCCCCCCACCCTTTCTTCACTAATTATTAATTATTTATTAATAATAATATAATTATTTTATTGTATTGCATTATAATATATATATATATATATATAGTATTATTAGTAAAGCACAGGAGACAAGACGGAAGTGTCTTCTGCCTCCCTCTCCCATCACTAATTCATATTTATTATTATTGTTGTATTACATTATAATATTATAAATATATGTATATACAATAATATTATATTATCAGTAAAGCACAGGAGACAAGATGGAAGTGTCTTCTGCCTCCTTCTCTCGTCACTAATTACTAATTAATATTTTTATTATTATTATTATTATTGTATTGCATTATAATATTATAATTATTATATATATACAATATATTGTAATATTTGTAAAGCACATGAGACAAGGTGAAACTGTCTTCTGCCTCCCTCTCTCTTTTCACTAATTATTAATTATTATTAATAATAATATAATTATTTTATTGTATTGCATTATAATTAGTATATGTATATACAATATATTGTATTATTAGTAAAGCACAGGAGACAAGATGGAAGTGTCTTCTGCCTTCCTCTCTCATCACTAATTATTAATTATTATTATAATATAATAATTTTATTGAAACATCAATATTATATATATATATATATATATATATATACAATATATTGTATTATTAGTAAAGCACAGGAGACAAGATGGAAGTGTCTTCTGCCTCCCTCTCTCGTCACTAATTATTAATTAATATTATTATTATTATTGTATTGCATTATAATATAAATATTAATATGTATATACAATATATTGTATTATATTATCAGTAAAGCACAAGAGACAAGATGGACTGTCTTCTGCCTCCCTCTCTCTTATTAATTATTAATTAATATTAATTATTTATTGTATTTATAATATTATAATTATATATATATATATATATATATATATATATATTATATTATATTATTAGTAAATCCCAGGAGACAAGATGGAATTGTCTTCAACTGTAGCCCCCTCTCTCTTCACTCTGGTCTTCTTCTCTTAGCCTTCTTTTCTTCAAGCTAAACATGCCCAGCTCTTTAAGCCGCTCCTCATAGGGCTTGTTCTCCAGACCGTTGATCATTTTAGTCACTCTCCAGCTTGTCAACATCTCCCTTCAATTGTGGTGCCTAGAATTGGACACAATATTCCAGGTGTGGTCTAACTAAGGCAGAAGAGAGGAGGGGCTTTGACTTCCCTGCATGTAGATGCGGCTGTCTTTCGGGCTGCATAGGTCAACAGCAAGCTAGACTATTAATGGTCGGGAGCTCACTCCGACCCGGGCCGGCTTTGACTTCCCTGCATGTAGATGCGGCTGTCTTTCGGGCTGCATAGGTCAACAGCAAGCTAGACTATTAATGGTCGGGAGCTCACTCCGACCCGGGCCGGCTTTGACTTCCCTGCATGTAGATGCGGCTGTCTTTCGGGCTGCATAGGTCAACAGCAAGCTAGACTATTAATGGTCGGGAGCTCACTCCGACCCGGGCCGGCTTTGACTTCCCTGCATGTAGATGCGGCTGTCTTTCGGGCTGCATAGGTCAACAGCAAGCTAGACTATTAATGGTCGGGAGCTCACTCCGACCCGGGCCGGCTTTGACTTCCCTGCATGTAGATGCGGCTGTCTTTCGGGCTGCATAGGTCAACAGCAAGCTAGACTATTAATGGTCGGGAGCTCACTCTGACCCGGGCCGGCTTTGACTTCCCTGCATGTAGATGCGGCTGTCTTTCGGGCTGCATAGGTCAACAGCAAGCTAGACTATTAATGGTCGGGAGCTCACTCTGACCCGGGCCGGCTTTGACTTCCCTGCATGTAGATGCGGCTGTCTTTCGAGCTGCTTAGGTCAACAGCAAGCTAGACTATTAATGGTTGGACACTAAATTATGTTATATAATAATATAACATAATAAAAATTATGTTATATTCTCAGTAAAGCACAGGAGACAAGATGGAACTGTCTTCTGCCTCCCTCTCTCGTCATTAATTATTAATTAATATTAATTATTATTTTATTGCTAATTAGTTATTATAATGACTCATAATCACAATAATGAATCCCTGATGACTTCTATTTCTGAGGATGTTGGATTTGAGCCTTCTCTGCTAAGCTACAACCCAGCATTGAATAATCCTCGCCGTGGAAGTGGGTCTAAACCGCATTAATTTCCCAGTGTAGACGCATCCCTCACAAAGAAGACAACTCAGGGGAAAATTTGGTTTGGTCCTACTCCTGACTTGACTCCAAACCACACAGAAACAACCTTCACAATCCATTTCTCTACTAATTTCGCTCCAAAATCCTTCCTCTCCGGAGAGAAACACGCTCACCTCTTCCTACCAGCCGCCATCTTGGCTCCCGCCCACGTGACCGGAGCGCTTCCGCTTCCGCTCCCACAAGGCACCGCGCGCGAACCAGAGAGAGAGAGCCTCCAGGCTGAGAAAAGCCGGCTGGGGTTGATCTTTAGTTTCACGGGCCCAAGCCAGAACGACGAAAGCCAGGCGGGCGGTTGCTTTTCCTCCTCTTTGGAATTATTATGATTATTTTCACCCCAATTTTGGATGATGCTCACATGCTTCCTTAGCCTGACTTTAGTGGCTTCTTTGTAGGTCTCTTTTAGGAAAAACTGGAGGATTGTGAGCCCTTTTTTCCCTGAACTAGAAGGCTGCCTATATCTGTGTC
>NW_026844811.1:16730869-16738233 GCF_025583915.1 Anolis sagrei ordinatus | reverse complement strand
ACGGATGTCCTGATCCTCAAACACTCTCTGCTTCATTTGGGAAAATGCTGCACTCGCAGAGGTCAGGCGGTGTTGTATTTCTATGAAATCAAGGAGGAATTTAAAAGGGTCTGGCCCTGAAGGAGAGACCCTGCGGACCCACCGAAGAGGGCTCGCTAAAATCTCACCAAAGTTGAAGGAAGTGCCACCGAGATGATTTTATTGCGATTCAGCTGAAAAGGATGCAAAGCAGCAATATTTCACATAACATGTGCACAAATAAAAGCCTTTTTTAATACAGAAACAGAGTTGTCAGTACTAGGCTTAGTTGATCCAGGTCATTAATTTCTAATCTCGTTAAGAAATCGTAAATAAAATACCTTTAGAAGCGATATCGGTGCGTTTTGGCAACCCGGAAGTGTTTTTGCCATATCGAAGACGCGTCCGCCATCTTCCTTACGACTTCCGGCAGTGAATCGTAAATGCTGGGGGCGTGGCCTTCAGGAACAGCTGTTCTTACCCACGCCCACCTCCTTCCTCTTTGCATCGGCAGCTTTGCGAGGTGGGCGTGGCTACCTCCCTGGCGACAAGCGGCGATGCGGAAGAGCTGGGCGTAGCCACGGCCACCTCGCAAAGCCCACCTCGCAAAGACGCCGATGCAAAGAGGAAGGAGGTGGGCGTGGGCAAGAACAGCTGTCCCTGAAGGCCACGCCCCCAGCAACCTCCAAGGAGAGCTGTGCTTGGCCACGTCGCTGGGGGCGAGGCCTCCAAGGAGGGCTGTGCTTGGCCACGCCCACCTCTCCCTTCTGCATGACTGACAGCTTGCCACGGAAGGGAAGGAAAGAAGAGAGATTTTAAAAGAGGGAGGCAGAACGAGAGGGAAACAATGGATTCTTGAGAGGATTATGGCGATAGTTTTAAAATCTCTCATCTTTCCTTCCCTTCCATGGCAAGCTGTCAGTCATGCAGAAGGGAGAGGTGGGCGTGGCCAAGCACCGCCCTCCTTGGAGGTCGCTGGGGGCGAGGCCTCCAAGGAGGGCTGTGCTTGGCCACGCCCAACTCTCCCTTCTGCATGGAAGCTCGCAGCAAGGGAAGGAAGGGAAACTGCGAGATTTTAATGGTTCTGGAGGGAGGGAGGGGCACCTTCCATTAACGAAACAAAGGAAGCAATTCGTATTTCCTGGTATTTCTGATCTTTTTTTAAAGAAAATTTCGGAAATAATTTCAAAATTGACCCTATATACAAAACGAGTTTAGAACCATTTTTTTTCTTGATCAACCAAGCCTAGTTGTTAGATTTGAATTTCCCGCTCCCCGCACCTCTGCTGGCTCAACGGTGATTGGCTGGCGCTGCTACAGCTGGGAGGAGGCTTGGCCACCTTCTGAGCGCCTGAGCCGATTGCTCGGCTTCTGCCGCCTCGGCGTCCTGACGAATCAGGAGAGAGGGAGGCGGGACGAGAGGGAAACAATGGATTCTTGAGAGGATTATGGAGATTTATGGTCATGTCAGGAGTGACTCTTGGTGTGAGAGAATTGGCCGTCTGCAAGGACGTTGCCCAGGGGACGCCTGGATGATTTGATGTTTTTATCATCCTTGTGGGAGGCTTCTCTCACGTCCCCACCTGAGGAGCTGGAGCTGATAGAGGGAGCTCATCCACCTCTCCCCGGATTCGAACCTGCGACCTGTTGGTCTTCAGTCCTGCCCGCACAGGGGTTTAATCCACTGCGCCACCGGTGGCTCCATTATGGAGATAGGAAATGTCCATGCGGCCAGCAAGTCCTGTGGCCTGCGAGCCAGCCATTCCTATTGTCACTGAGTGGCTGCAATAAACATTGATGTGTGGCGATCCTGCCAAGGTCCGGATCTTTTCAGTGCGGAGATATGGGAACAATGGGGAACTTTGGCTGAAAGAGGAGAGGAGGAGGAGGAGGAGAAAGAAGAGGAAGAAGAGAAGAAGGAAGAGAAGAAGGAAGAAGAGGAAAAAAGAGGAAGAAGAGAAGGCAATGAGGAAGAGAAGAAGAAGAGGAAGAAGAGGAAGAAAAGAAGAAGAGGAGGAGGAGAAAAAGAAGAGGAGGAAGAGAAAGAGCAAGAGGAGAAGAAAAGAAGAAGAGGAGGAGGAGGAGGAGGAGAAAGAAGAGGAAGAAGAGAAGAAGAAGAGGAGGAGAAAAAGAAGAGGAGGAAGAGAAAGAGCAGGAGGAGAAGAAAAGAAGAAGAGAAGGAGGAGGAGAGGAGGAGAAAGAAGAGGAAGAAAAGAAGAAGAAGAGGAGGAGAAAAAGAAGAGGAGGAAGAGAAAGAGCAGGAGGAGGAGAAAATAAGAAGAGAAGGAGGAAGAGAGGAGGAGGAGAAAGAAGAGGAAGAAGAGAAGAAGAAGAGGAGGAGAAAAAGAAGAGGAGGAAGAGAAAAAGCAGGAGAAGAAAAGAAGAAGAGAAGGAGGAGGAGAGGAGGAGGAGAAAGAAGAGGAAGAAGAGAAGAAGGAAGAGAAGAAGGAAGAAGAGGAAGAAGAGAAGGAGATGAAAAGAAGAGGAGGAAGAGAATGAAGTGGAAAAGAAGAGGAGGAGGAGAAGGAAAGGAGGAAGAGAAGTAAGAAAAGAGGGGGAGAAGAAGAAGATGAAGAAAAGAGAAAGAAGGGAAGGGAAGGAGGAAGAGAGAAGAGGAAGAAAAGAAGAAGAGGAGGAGGAGAAAAAGAAGAGGAGGAAAAGAAAGAGCAGGAGGAGAAGAAAAGAAGAAGAGAAGGAGGAGGAGAGGAGGACCAGGAAAAAGGAAGAGAAGAAGGAAGAAAAGGAAGAAGAGAAGAAGAGGAAAACAAGAGGAAGAGGAGGAGGAAAAGAAGAGCCAGATGAGAATGAAGTGGAAAAGAAGAGGAGGAGGAGGAGAAGGAAAGGATAAAGAGGAGAAGGAAGAAAAGAGGAGGAAAGAAGAAGAGGAAGAAAAGGAGGAGAGGAGGAGAAGGAGAGGAGGAGGAAGAAGAGGAAGAAGAGAAGAAGAAGAGGAAGAAAGGGGGAAGAAGAGGAGGAAGAAAAGAAGGAGAGGAGGAGAAAGAGAAGAAGGGAAGGGGGAAGAGAAGAAGGGAAGGGGGAAGAGAAGAAGGGAAGAGTAGAAGAAGAGGAAGAAAGGGGGAAGAAGAAGAAGAGAAGAAGAGGAGGAAGAAAAGAAGGGAACGGGAAGAGAAGAAGAAGAGCGAAGAGAAGAAGGGAAGGGGGAAGAGAAGAAGGGAAGGGGGAAGAGAAGGAGGAAGAAAAGAAGGGAAGGGGAAGAGAAGAAGAAGGGGAAGAAAAGGAGGAAGGGGGAAGAGAAGAAGGGAAGAGGGAAGAGAAGAAGAAGAAGAGGAAGAAAAGGAGGATGAGAGGAGGTAGAAAAGAAGGGAAGGGGGAAGAGAAGAAGGGAAGGGGGAAGAGAATAAGGGAAGGGGAAGAGAAGAAGAAGAGGAAGAAAAGGAGGAGAAGAGGAGGAAGAGAAGAAGGGAAGGGGGAAGAGAAGAGGAAGAAAAGGAGGAGAAGAGGAAGAAGAGAAGAAGGGAAGGGGAAGAGAAGAAGGGAAGGGAGGAAGAGAAAGGGAAGAGGGAAGAGAAAGAAGAAGGAGAGAAAAGGAGGGAAGGGGGAAGAGAGGAAGGAGAAGAGAGGAAGAAAGGGGGAAGAAGAAGAGGAAGAGAAGAGGAGGAGGAAGAAAAGAAGGGAAGGGGGAAGAGAAGAAGAAGAGGAAGAAAAGGAGGAGGAAGAAAAGCCATGGTCTGAGTGGCAGCCTCCCTCCCTCCCTCCCTCTTTGTGGTCCTCCTCCTCCTCCTCCTCCTCCTCCTTCCCCATGCAGAGTGGTTGGTGGTCAGGCTCTGCAGAGGCTGACCCAGGCTTGGCAATTGCGGCGCGGGCGGTGACTAGACACGCACCGGCCTCTCTTTCTTCTGCCCGGGATTGTGGCTGTGTGGTGGGTGGGCACCCTTGTGCGGAGGAAGAGCCAAGCGAGAGAGAGCCGGGCGCCGGGGCATGTGCAGAGAGCCAGCCGGGTCTCCTCTCCTCTCCCTCTGGTTTTCCTGCAAGGGGCATTGGTGCACCACCAAGGCATCAATCTGGAGAGCAAGGCGCCTGAGCACGGAAAGCAGCTCTGCTTTCTGGCCCTGGAGGTTGCACCAGCCGGGTAAGTGAGCCAGCCAGGCAGGCAGGCAAACAGGCACCCCCTGGCTCCCCTCCTTCTCTGCAGAGAGGATGGATGCTCAGGGACACAGCCATTGCAATGCAGAGATCTATACATAGAGATCTCTATCTGTCTAAGCCCATTGCAATGGCTCTCCTGTTTGGCTTTGGCCAGCAGCATCCATATGTCCATATATATGTAGATGCATATGTATATGTGAGAATATAGATATATGGATAGATATGTAGATAGATATGGATATGGATATATATGTATGGATATATGGATATGGATCTCTCTCTCTCTCTATATATATATGGATATATATGGATATATATGTGTGTGTATTTCTATGTATATATGTGTGTGTATGGATATATATATGGATATATGGATATATATATATGTATATGTGTGTATATATATATATATATGGATATATAATATATGTATGGATATGGATATATGTGTGTGCATATATATATATATGTATGGATATATGGATATGGATCTCTCTCTCTCTCTCTCTCTCTCTCTCTATATATATATATATATCCATATCTCACATCCACATTCTCATATCCATATATCTATCTATCTACATATGGATATATAATATATGTATGGATATGGATATATGTGTGTGCATATATATATATATGTATGGATATAAATATATGGAGATTTATATATATACAGATATATATGGATATGGATATATATGGATGTGTATGGATATATATATATATATATATGGATATGGATATATATAGATATGAATATGTATATATATAGATATGGATATATGGATATATAGATAGATATAGATATATGGATATATATGTATGGATATGGATATATGTGTGTATATACATATGGATATATATATGTATGGATATGAATATATATGTATATAGATATGGATATATGGATATATAGATATATATGGATATATGGATATATGTGTGTATATACATATGGATATATATATATGTATGGATATGAATATATAGAGATATATATATACGGATATATATGGATATGGATATATATGGATGTGTATGGATATATGGATATATAGATAGATATGGATATATATGTATGGATATGGATATATGTGTGTATATATGGATATATATATATATATATATATATGGATATGAATATATGGATATATATAGATATGGATATATAGGGATGTGTATGTATATATGGATATATAGACATATATATGGATATGGATATATATAGATATGAATATATATAGATATAGATATATAGATAGATACGGATATATGGATATATGTGTGCTGCTGGCCAAAGCCAAACAGGAGAGCAATTGCAATGGAAATGACATAGAATTTCAAATCCTACTAGTCATGTTGGGTGTGTACGTGTGTGTGTGTGTGTGTGTGTGTATATATATATAAAGAATTACATAGAAAATGACAGAGATGGTTTTATATTGTGCTAGTTGTGGTCCATGATTATGTATGCATGGATATATAAGGACGCCATAGGAAACAACATAGGTTTTCAAATAGTACTAGTCACTGTTCATATATGTGTGTATATATGTATATATGTTTGTGTTGATGTGTATATTTGTATGCATGTACATATATATATGTTTGTGTGTATGAGTATATATCTGTGTCTGTGTGTATACACAAATCGAACTGGTCACTGTTCATGCTCATGTGGATATGTATTATATGCATACATGTAAAGAATACTATAGAAAATGCCATAGGTTTTCAAATCATACTGGTCACTGTTTATGTGTGTGTCTGTATAGGTATATGTGTATATATGTGTATGTGTGCACACGCACACACATATACATGAACAGCATGCGTATATGTGTATGTGTATATATGTGTGTGTGTGTGCACATACACACATGTATATCTGTGTCTGTGTATACATGCACATACATGAACAGCATGCGTATATGTATATGCGTATATATATGTGTGTATACACATACACAGACACATATATGTGAACAGCAACTGGTCCCATTTGAAGCCTTCTCTGTGCCCTATATATATACATATAATATATACATATCTATATACAGTGACTAGTTTTAGAGAGAGAAAGAGAGAGACATACATGAACCATGACTAGGATGATTTGTTATGGCAATATAGGTATGTGTATATTATATATATATATACACACACACACACACATATACATATACACATAAGAACAGCAACTAGTACAGTTTCAAGCCCTATATAATTCCCCCCTTTTATTTGCATACATACATATATAATATTCATTTATATGATTATATATATATATACACGCCATATATATATATATATATATATGAATTATACACACACAGACACACACGAGTGATTGATGATATATATATATATATATAATTCATATATATGATTATATATATACACACACACATACATGAGTGATTGATATATATATATATGATTATATATATCATTTATATATATGATTATATATATAAATATATGAATCATATTTATACACACACATACATGAGTGATTGATATTATATATATATATATCATTATATATATCATTCATATATATGATTATATATATAAATATATGAATCATATTTATACACACACATACATGAGTGATTGATATTATATATATATATGATTATATATATCATTCATATATATGATTATATATATAAATATATGAATCATATTTATACACACACATACATGAGTGATTGATATTATATATATATATCATTATATATATCATTCATATATATGATTACATATATACACACTATATATATATATACACACACACACACACACACACACATACATGAGTGATTGATATTTTTTCTCTCTCTCTCTCTCTCAATGCGAGATGGGGCGGCCTATAAATCAAGTATTATTATTATTATTATTATTATTATTATTATTATTATTATATATGTATATATTTAAGCCAACCTTGATCACACATCATATACATGGAAGGATCCAAGAGGATGTGTTGGTGGCGTTGTGTGTTTTGGAAGGCTTAGAAGTACATTGCTGCAACCAACTGCAGCAAAAAATAAATAAAAGGGGATCTGCTGCAGTGTCTGAAGCTGGGGCAGTGCCTGGATCTGCCCCATTTTGTGTGTGTGTGTGTGTGTTTGTGTGTGTGTGTTGCGGTTGGGAGCATAGACACGCTCTGCTGGTGTGTCCCGGCTAGAGGGTTATCTGAGGTGACTGCCGTATTCCGGGCGACTGCA
>NW_026844811.1:16723369-16725869 GCF_025583915.1 Anolis sagrei ordinatus | reverse complement strand
CCATCGTTGGTGGAGTTCAGAATGCTCTTTGCTTGTAGGTGAACTATAAATCCCAGCAACTACAACTCCCAAATGACAAAATCAATTCTAACCAGGTTCAGTTGCAGTCCAAAACACCTGGAGGGCTCACCAAACTGTGTACCAAGATTGGTTCAATTCCATCGTTGGTGGAGTTCAGAATGCTCTTTGCTTGTAGGTGAACTATAAATCCCAGCAACTACAACTCCCAAATGACAAAATCAATTCTAACCAGGTTCAGTTGCAGTCCTAAACACCTGGAGGGCTCACCAAACTGTGTACCAAGATTGGTTCAATTCCATCGTTGGTGGAGTTCAGAATGCTCTTTGCTTGTAGGTGAACTATAAATCCAAGCAACTACAACTCCCAAATGACAAAATCAATTCTAACCAGGTTCAGTTGCAGTCCAAAACACCTGGAGGGCTCACCAAACTGTGTACCAAGATTGGTTCAATTCCATCGTTGGTGGAGTTCAGAATGCTCTTTGCTTGTAGGTGAACTATAAATCCCAGCAACTACAACTCCCAAATGACAAAATCAATTCTAACCAGGTTCAGTTGCAGTCCTAAACACCTGGGGGGCCAAAGTTTGCCCATGCATGCCGTAGATGCATTTATGGATGCTTTATCGCCTTCCAAGGAATGTTTCTAACACCGACAAACGGCTCTCTAGTTTTCAAAGGGCCGAACCTGTGGCTGGAGTTCGGAACTACCTGTGTTAGCAACGGAGGGTGATTAATTTCACAGCTTGCGTCATGTTCTTTTCCCAAGTGGGGCTATTTATAGGACACTGTGGTCCGAGGGCCGCAACAACATGAGATGGAGGATTTACTTTGTTTGAGACCTTGAGTTTGGGAGTTGTAGTTCACCTACATCCAGAGACCAACTGATACTCCCTGGGAAGCGAGATGAATAGTTCTTTCTTCTGCCCTCGCTAGGGAAACGTAGATCTCCTCTCACAAAGACTGTGAGACTGGGGCAGATTCATATGGGAAGATGCGGAGGTTTAGATAGTCAGGCGCAGTGTCCCTCAACTTGGAGGTCTCGACCCCTGGGGGGGTCATAAGGTGAGTCAGAGGGGTCACCAAACGCCATAAGCACTGGGATGTCTGTGGTGGAGGAAAGACATAAAATCTAGGAGGAAATTATGTATGAAAGCCTTCACTTGGGTGGTGGGCAGTGAGTTGCTTGTGGAGGACATTGGCAGGGCTCTTGGACATGTTCATGGTGCCATCAATGGAGAGAGTCAGAAACACTGGGATGTCTGTGGTGGAGGAAAAACAGAAACTCTAGGACAGAATTGTCCCTGTATGAAAGCCTTCACTTGGGTAGTGTGGTGCTTGTGGACGACATTGGCAGGGCTCTTGGACATGTTCATGGTGCCACCAATGGAGACACTCAGAAACACTGGGATGTCTTTGGTGGAGGAAAAATAGAAATCTAGGATGGAATTGTCCATGTATGAAAACCTTCACTTGGGTAGTGTGGTGCTTGTGGAAGACATTGTCAGGGCTCCTGGACATGTTCATGGTGCCATCAATGGAGAGAGTCAGAAACACTGGGATGTCTGTGGTGGAGGAAAAACAGAAACTCTAGGATGGAATTGTCCCTGTAGTAAAACCTTCACTTGGGTAGTGTGGTGCTTGTGGAAGACATTGGCAGGGCTCTTGGAGATGTTCACGGTGCCACCAATGGAGAGAGTTAGAAGCACTGGGATGTCTTTGGTGGAGGAAAAACAGAAAATCTAAGATGGAATTGTCCATGTATGAAAGCCTTCACTTGGTTAGTGTGGTGTTTTTGGAGGACATTGGCAGGGCTCTTGGACATGTTCATGATGCCACCAAATGGAGAGAGTCAGAAACACTGGGATGTCTGTGGTGGAGGAAAAACAGAAAATCTAGGATTAAATTGTTCCTATAAGAAAACCTTCACTTGTGTGGTGTTTGTGGAGGACATTGGCAAGGCTCTTGGACATGTTCATGGTGCCACCAATGGAGAGAGTCAGAAACACTGGGATGTCTGTGGTGGAGGAAAAACAGAAACTCTAGGATGGAATTGTCCCTGTAGTAAAACCTTCACTTGGGTAGTGTGGTCCTTGTGGAAGACATTGGCAGGGCTCTTGGAGATGTTCACGGTGCCACCAATGGAGAGAGTTAGAAGCACTGGGATGTCTTTGGTGGAGGAAAAACAGAAAATCTAAGATGGAATTGTCCATGTATGAAAACCTTCACTTGGGTAGTGTGGTGCTTGTGGAAAAATAGAAAACCTTCACTTGGGTGGTGGGCAGTGAGTTGCTTGTGGAGTTGCTTGTGGAGGCAGGGCTCTTGGACATGTTCATGGTGCCACCAGTGGAGAGAGTCAGAAACACTGGGATGCCTGTGGTGGAGCAAAAATAGAAATCTAGGATGGAATTGTCCATATATGAAAACCTTCACTTGGGTGGTGGGCAGTGTGGCGCCGTTGGAGAACATTGGCAGGACTCT
>NW_026844811.1:16704195-16723269 GCF_025583915.1 Anolis sagrei ordinatus | reverse complement strand
CTTGTGGAAGACATTGGCAGGGCTCTTGGACATGTTCATGGTGCCACCAATGGAGAGAGTCAGAAACACTGGGATGCCTGTGGTGGAGGAAAAATAGAAAATGTAGGATTAAATTGTCCCTGTAGTAAAACCTTCACTTGGGTAGTGTGGTCCTTGTGGACGACATTGGCAAGGCTCTTGGACATGTTCATGGTGTCACCAATGGAGAGAGTCAGAAACACTGGGATGCCTGTGGTGGAGGAAAAACAGAAAATCTAGGATTAAATTGTCCCTGTATGAAAGCCTTCACTTGGTTAGTGTGGTGCTTGTGGAGGACATTGGCAGGGCTCTTGGACATGTTCATGGTGCCACCAATGGAGAGAGTCAGAAACACTGGGATGTCTGTGGTGGAGGAAAAACAGAAAATCTAGGATGGAATTGTCCCTGTAGGAAAGCCTTCACTTGGTTAGTGTGGTGCTTGTGGAGGACATTGGCAGGGCTCTTGGACATGTTCATGGTGCCACCAATGGAGAGAGTCAGAAACACTGGGATGTCTGTGGTGGAGGAAAAACAGAAAATCTAGGATGGAATTGTCCCTGTAGGAAAGCCTTCACTTGGTTAGTGTGGTGCTTGTGGAGGACATTGGCAAGGCTCTTGGACATGTTCATGGTGCCACCAATGGAGAGAGTCAGAAACACTGGGATGCCTGTGGTGGAGGAAAAACAGAAAATCTAGGATGAAATTGTCCCTATATGAAAGCCTTCACTTGGGTAGTGTGGTCTTTGTGGAAGACGTTGGCAGGGCTCTTGGGCATGTTCATGGTGCCACCAATGGAGAGAGTCAGAAACACTGGGATGGCTGTGGTGGAGGAAAAATAGAAAATGTAGGAGTAAATTGTTCCTATAAGAAAACCTTCACTTGGGTAGTGTGCTGCTTGTGGAAGACATTGGCAGGGCTCTTGGACATGTTCATGGTGCCACCAATGGAGAGAGTCAGAAACACTGGGATGCCTGTGGTGGAGGAAAAACAGAAAATCTAGGATGAAATTGTCCCTGTATGAAAGCCTTCACTTGGGTAGTGTGGTGCTTGTGGAAGACATTGGCAGGGCTCTTGGACATGTTCATGGTGCCACCAATGGAGAGAGTCAGAAACACTGGGATGTCTGTGGTGGAGGAAAAACAGAAACTCTAGGATGGAATTGTCCCTGTAGTAAAACATTCACTTGCGTAGTGTGGTGCTTGTGGAAGACATTGACAGGGCTCTTGGAGATGTTCATGGTGCCACCAATGGAGAGAGTCAGAAACACTGGGATGTCTGTGGTGGAGGAAAAACAGAAACTCTAGGATGGAATTGTCCCTGTAGTAAAACCTTCACTTGGGTAGTGTGGTGCTTGTGGAAGACATTGGCAGGGCTCTTGGAGATGTTCACGGTGCCACCAATGGAGAGAGTTAGAAGCACTGGGATGTCTTTGGTGGAGGAAAAACAGAAAATCTAAGATGGAATTGTCCATGTATGAAAACCTTCACTTGGGTAGTGTGGTGCTTGTGGAAAAATAGAAAACCTTCACTTGGGTGGTGGGCAGTGAGTTGCTTGTGGAGTTGCTTGGGAGGCAAGGCTCTTGGACATGTTCATGGTGCCACCAATGGAGAGAGTCAGAAACACTGGGATGCCTGTGGTGGAGGAAAAACAGAAAATCTAGGATGAAATTGTCCCCGTATGAAAGCCTTCATTTGGTTAGTGTGGTCCTTGTGGAGGACGTTGGCAGGGCTCTTGGAGATGTTCATGGTGCCACCAATGGAGAGAGTCAGAAACACTGGGATGCCTGTGGTGGAGGAAAAATAGAAAATCTAGGATGAAATTGTCCCCGTATGAAAGCCTTCATTTGGTTAGTGTGGTCCTTGTGGAGGACGTTGGCAGGGCTCTTGGAGATGTTCATGGTGCCACCAATGGAGAGAGTCAGAAACACTGGGATGTCTGTGGTGGAGGAAAAACAGAAAATCTAGGATTAAATTGTCCCCGTATTAAAGCCTTCCCTTGGGTGGTGGGCAGTATGGTGTTTGTGGAGGACGTTGTTCTAAGAATTCAGGAATTGTGAGAGTGTTCTGAGATAAGAGGGTGAGCTGACAATTCTAAACCGAGTCAAATCCTTCGTTGCAAAGCCTGGCTTGATGCTCATGTGATCCTGAAGGGAATCATTTCAGATCCCTAACATGAAAGTCCTGCTTGGGTGAAACATGGTCACCACATTGGGAAGTCTTCAAGATCTGGATGTTGTGGGAACTTCTAGACAAGCTCCTGAGACATTGAGGTAACTACGAAGCGTGGCTGGGCACAGTACAGTCTCGTGTATCCAACATAAACGGGCCAGCAGAGACTCAAGAGAGACGGGGAGAGCCGGTGTGCTTGGTACATGGCAGCGTGGTGTGCATGTGCAGGCAAGGGAGAGCGCGTGAGGCTGGAGGGAGGCTCGCACTGAGTCCCTTCAAGGCTTATCCGACATAAAAAGGTCGGCAGAATGTCAGATAAACAAAAGTGTCGGATAATATGGAGTCTCCTACTCATACCCATCTGACGCGGTGCTAGGCATGCTTGGCACTTGGCAGCGTGGTGTGCATGTGCAGGCAAGGGAGAGGACGTGAGGCTGGAGGGAGATTCACACTGAGTCCCTTCAAGGCTTATCCGACATAAAAAGGCCGGCAGAATGTCAGATAAACAAAAGTGTCGGATAATATGGAGTCTCCTACTGATACCTGTCTGACGCGGAGCTAGACAACAGGCTGCTTTTGAGACTCTAGACAGAAGGGGAGAGCAGGCGTGCTTGGCCCTTGGCAGCGCGGTGTGCATGTGCAGGCAAGGGAGAGCGCGTGAGACTGGAGGGAGGCTCGCAGCGAGTCCCTTCAAGGCTTATCCAACATAAACAGGCTGGCAGAATGTCGGATAAATGAAAATGTCAGATAATACGGAGTCTCCTGATTCCCATCCGACGCGGCGCTAGACAACGGGCTGCTTCTGAGACTCTAGAGAGAAAGGGAGAGCAGGCGTGCCTGGCAAGTGGCAGCATGGTGTGCATGTGCAGGCAAGGGAGTGCGTGCGAGGCTAGAGGGAGGCTTCCACCATCGAGTCTTTTCAAGGCTTATCCGACATAAACAGGCCGGCAGAATGTTGGATAAACGAAAGTGTCGGATAATACGGAGTCTCCTACTGACACCCATCTCACATGGCGCTAGACACCAGGCTGCTTCTGAGACTCAAGAGAGAAGGGGAGAGCAGGTGTGCTCGGCACGTGGCAGCATGGTGTGCATGTGCAGGCAAAAGAGAGAGTGCGAAGCTAGAGGGAGGCTCGCACCAGCGAGTTCTTTCAAGGCTTATCTGACATAAGACATAAGACTCTAGAGAGAAGGGGAGAGCAGGCGTGCTCGGCACGTGGCAGCGTGGTGTGCATGTGCAGACAAGGGAGTGTGTGCGAGGATGGAGGGAGGCTTGCACCAGCGAGACTTTTCAAGGCTCATCTGACATAAACAGGCCAGCAGAATGTCGGATAAACGAAAATGTCGGATAATACGGAGTCTCCTACCGATACCCGTCCGACGCGGTGCTAGATACTAGGCTGCTTCTGAGACTCTAGAGAGAAGGGGAGAGCAGGCATGCTTGGCACTTGGCAGCATGGTGTGCATGTGCAGGCAAGGGAGTGCGTGCGAGGCTGGAGGGAGGCTTGCACCAGCGAGACTTTTCAAGGCTTATCCGACATAAACAGGCCGGCAGAATGTCGGATAAATGAAAATGTCGGATAATACGGGTATCTCCTGATACCTGTCCGATGCGGCGCTAGACAACAGGCTGCTTCTGAGTCTCAAGAGAGAAGGGGAGAGCAGGCGTGCTTGGCACGTGACAGTGTGGTGCACACGTCCAGGCAAGGGAGAGCACGCGAGGCTGGGCGGAGGTTCGCACCAGCAAGTCTCTTCAAGGCTTATCTGACATAAACAGGCCGGCAGAATGTCAGATAAACAAAAGTGTCGGATAATATGGAGTCTCCTATTGATACCTATCTGACGCAGTGCTAGATACTAGGCTGCTTTTGAGACTCTAGAGAGAAGGGGAGAGCAGGCGTGCTTGGCAAATGGCAGCATGGTGTGCATGTGCAGGCATGGGAGTGCTTGTGAGGCTGGAGAGAGGCTCGCACCAGAGAGTCCCTTCAAGGCTGCTTCTGAGAAGGGGAGAGCAGGCGTGCTTGGCACGTGGCAGGATGGTGTGCAGGCAAGGGAGAGAGCGCGAAGCTGGAGGGAGGCTTGCGCCAGCGAGTCCCTTCAAGGCTTACCTGACATAAACAGGCCAGCAGAATGTTGGATAAACAAAAATGTCGGATAATACGGAGTCACCCACTGATACCCGTCCATGCTGCTTCTGAGACTCAAGAGAGAAGGGGAGAGTAGGCGTGGTTGGCACGTGACAGTGTGGTGCACATGACCAGGCAAGGGAGAGCACGCGAGGCTGGAGGGAGGCTCGCACCAGCGAGTCCTTTCAAGGCTTATCTGACATAAACAGGCCGGCAGAATGTCAGATAAATGAAAATGTCGGATAATACGGTTTCTCCTACTGATATCTATCTGATGCGGTGCTAGACACCAGGCTGCTTCTGAGACTCTAGAGAGAAGGGGAGAGCAAGCGTGATTGGGAAGTGGCAGCTCGGTGTGCATGTGCAGGCAAGGGAGTTGAAGCTGATTGGTTGGGCCATGCCTGGGGAGATGGCTGAGCCTGGGACTTTTGGTTACTGTTACGGCATTAGGAAGGTTGAGAAACACTGGTTTAACCCAATGCACCACTGCAATGGATTCAACTTTGTTGGAACATGCAAGGAATTAGTTAATGTGTATGTGTCAACTGTAAAATAAGACGCATGAAAGTGATTGGTCGGGCAATGCTTGGGGAGATGGTTGAGCCTGGGATTTTGGTTACTGTTACGGCATTAGGGAGGTTGAGAAACACTGGTTTAACCCAATGCACCATTGCAATGGATTCAACTTTGTTGGAACATGCAAGGAATCAGTTAATGTGTATGTGTCAACTGTAAAATAAGATGCATGAAGCTGATTGGTCGGGCAATGCCCAGGGAGATGGCTGAGCCTGGGACTTTTGTTTACTGTTACAGCATTAGGAGGGTTGAGAAACACTGGTTTAACCAAATGCACCATCGCAATGGATTCAACTTTGTTGGAAATCAGTTAATGTGTCTGTGTCAACTGTAAAATAAGATGCATGAAAGTGATTGGTTGGGCAATGCCTGGGGAGATGGCTGAGCCTGGGACTTTTGGTTACTATTACCACATTAGGAAGGTTGAAAAACACTGGTTTAACCCAATGCACCATCGCAATGGATTCAATTTTGTTGGAACATGCAAGGAATCAGTTAATGTGTATGTGTCAACTGTAAAATAAGATGCATGAAAGCAATGCCTGGGGAGATGGCTGAGACTAGGACTTTTGGTTACTGTTATGGCATTAGGAAGGTTGGGAAACACTGAGCTATCGGAAAAGGCAAAGCTGTTAATTATCCTGCTCTTAAAACGAATATGATCTGGAAAAGGGACAAACTCATTGCCATCCCCATAGTCCCACCTGCCAAAATCAAGTGGAACACGGCCTACGCTCATAATTATACTTCACGCTTCCGCCATTGCAGACATTAATTAGCAATCCTCCTATGCATCGTGCTTAAAGTTCAATAAAGCTCTTTTCCCGTTCTATCGCATGAGCAGCACTTAACACGGGGGTGGCTCTTGGGAGTCATATCCGTTCAGTCGCCGCTCCGCAGTGTCTTCCCTTGTTCCCGGCGAAGATGGGAGTTCCCGCTCTTCCGTCGCAGGAAGAGCGCTGTACCCTTTTTTCGGCTCTCTGTTTACAGTCTGGCAGGAAGCTGGTGATCTTCGCTGCCTCTGCGTGCATCTGTCAATCCGGGTAGCAGGAAGCACGTTCGGCTCGAGTCCCGTCGTTTGCAGCCGCCTCCGTCATTGCTGCTGCCACCACCTCCCTCGCTTTGGCAAATTCGCAGCCAAAGGAAATACATTCAACGGATTCCTCCTCCCAAATGAGACCCGGTTATTTTTGGACATGTTTGCACATGAATGCCATTCTTCTCTCTCTTGCAGTCCGCAATGTGTCACTGTTTATCAGGAGGACGAAGGCTGCGGAAATGTGTGCGAATGTGTGCGTGTGAGAGAGACAGAGGGCGAGACTGAGTTAATGGCAGAATGCCAGCGTGGGTGTCTTTCAAACAAAAAAAAAAAAAAAAAAAAAAAAAAAAAAAAAAAAAAAAAAAAAAAAAAAAAAAAAAAAAAAAAAAAAAAAAAAACAAAAAAAAAAAAAAAAAAAAAAAAAAAAAAAAAAAAAAAAAAAAAAAAAAAAAAAAAAAAAAAAAAAAAAAAAAAAAAAGAAAAAAAAAGAAAAAAAAATAAAAAAAATTGAAAAGAAACAAATCAGCAAACAAAAAAAAAAAAAAAAAAAAAAACAAACAAAAAAAAAAAAAAAAAAAAAAAAAAAAAAAAAAAAAAAAAAAAAAAAAAAAAAAAAAAACAAAAAAAAAAAAAAAAAAAAAAAAAAAAAAAAAAAAAAAAAAAAAAAAAAAAAAAAAAAAAAAAAAAAAAAAAAAAAAAAAAAAACAAAAAAAAAAAAAAAAAAAAAAAAAAAAAAAAAAAAAAAAAAAAAAAAAAAAAAAAAAAAAAAAAAAAAAAAAAAAAAAAAAAAAAAAAAAAAAAAAAAAAAAAAAAAAAAAAAAAAAAAAAAAAAAAAAAAAAAACCAAGACTCTATGTGACTTCAACTTATGGTGACCCCATGAGTTTCAAAGGGTTCTCCTAGGCAAGGAAGGGATAGCCAATAGTCCAGAGGACAGGAGCAGGATTCAAAACGATCTTGACAGATTAGAGAGATGAATGGCCAAAACTAACAAAATGAAGTTCAACAGTGACAAATGCAAGATACTCCACTTTGGCAGAAAAAATGAAATGCAAAGATACAGAATGGGGGACGCCTGGCTCGAGAGCAGTATGTGTGAAAAAGATCTTGGAGTCCTCGTGGACAGCAAGGTGAACATGAGCCAACAATGTGATGTGGCGGCAAAAAAAGCCAATGGGATTTTGGCCTGCATCAATAGGAGCATAGTGTCTAGATCTAGGGAAGTCATGCTACCCCTCTATTCTGCTTTGGTTAGACCACACCTGGAATATTGTGTCCAATTCTGGGCACCACAATTCAAGAGAGATATTGACAAGCTGGAATGTGTCCAGAGGAGGGTGACTAGAATGATCAAGGGTCTGGAGAACAAGCCCTATGAGGAGCGGCTTAAGGAGCTGGGCATGTTTAACCTGAAGAAGAGAAGGCTGAGAGGAGATATGATAGCCATGTATAAATATGTGAGAGGAAGCCACAGGGAGGAGGGAGCAAGCTTGTTTTCTGCTTCCTGGAGACTAGGACGCAATGGAACAATGGCTTCAAACTACAGGAGAGGAGATTCCATCTGAACATGAGGAAGAACTTCCTGACTGTGAGAGCCGTTCAGCAGTGGAACTCTCTGCCCCGGAGTGTGGTGGAGGCTCCTTCTTTGGAAGCTTTTACAGAGGCTGGATGGCCATCTGTCAGGGGTGATTTGAATGCAATATTCCTGCTTCTTGGCAGAATGGGGTTGGACTGGATGATGGCCCAGGAGGTCTCTTCCAACTCTTTGATTCTATGATCTATGACCTTGTCGAACGGTCGGGACCCCGGGGGGGGTTGCAAGGGGTTTTCAGAGGGGTCTCCAAAGAACATGTGCCTTCAACTTATGTTGACCCCATGAGTTTCAAAGGGTTCTCCTAGGCAAGGAGCATGTAGAGGTGATTTGCTTTGGCCTTCTGAAATATCACGTCCAGCAACCGGCCTTCCTTAACGGTCCTCAGTCTGAACCAGCGTTTCTCAACCTGGGGGTCGCGACCCCCGGAGGGGTTGTGAGGGGTTTTCAGAGGGGTCTACAAAGACCACGTGCCTTCAACTTATGTTGACCCCATGAGTTTCAAAGGGTTCTCCTAGGCAAGGAACACATAGAGGTGGTTTGCATTGGCCTTCTGAAATATCACATCCAGCAACCATCCTTCCTTAACGGTCCTCAGTCTGAACCAGCGTTTCTCAACTTGGGGGTCGCAACCCCCGGAGGGGTTGCAAGGGGGTTTCAGAGGGGTCGCCAAAGACCGTCAAAAAACTCATATATCTGATGGCCTTAGGAACCCTTTGGCAGTGGTAAACCTCTGTGTGAGAGAAGCCTTGTGTGAGAAATAATATGGTTGCACTATTTACAAGAACAAGGTTTCCATAACTCAAATAAGGAAATACATAGTAACTTTACACGCAGCAGCCTTCATACTGGAGCTTTCTCACACAAGGCTTCTCTCACACAGAGGTTTACCTCACACTCCTCAGGACTACACTAGCTTTGGCCCACTAACTGTAACAGGCTTCAGCCTACTCACTCTCCTCAGGATAAGCTTTCTAACACGAAGCTTCTCTCACACAGAGGTTTACCTCACACTCCTCAGGACTACACTAGCTTTGGCCCACTAACTCTAAGAGGCTTCAGCCTACTCACTCTCCTCAGGATAAGCCTTCTCACACGAAGCTTCTCCCACACAGAGGTTTACCTCACACTCCTCAAGACTACACTAGCTTTGGCCCACTAACAGGCTTCGGCCTACTCACTCTCCTCAGGATAAGCCTTCTCACACAAGGCTTCTCTCACACAGAGGTTTACCTCACACTCCTCAGGACTACACTAGCTTTGGCCCACTAACTCTAACAGGCTTCGGCCTACTCACTCTCCTCAGGATAAGCTTTCTCACACGGAGCTTCTCTCACACAGAGGTTTACCTCACACTCCTCAAGACTACACTAGCTTTGGCCCACTAACTCTAACAGGCTTCGGCCTACTCACTCTCCTCAGGATAAGCTTTCTCACACGGAGCTTCTCTCACACAGAGGTTTACCTCACACTCCTCAGGACTAAACTAGCTTTTGCCCACTGACTCTAACAGGCTTCGGCCTACTCACTCTCCTCAGGATAAGCTTTCTCACACGGAGCTCCTGTCACACAGAGGTTTACCTCACACTCATAAGGACGACACTAGCTTTGGCCCACTAAGAGGCTTCAGCTTACTCTCCTCAGGATAAGCTTTCTCACACGTGGCTTCTCTCACACAGAGGTTTACCTCATACTCTGCAGGTCTATACTAGCCTATTAACTCTTTCAGTGCTAGACTCACACTTTTGTAATCAGAAATATCCAGTTAATTTTTAATCTTTTTGACATTCTACTCTTTGGACCTCCATCCATAAGGAGAGGAGGGTAATAAATATACATGGATTCCGGAGAGGACGTTGAAGGGCTTCAAGTACGATGGACCATATGCGTGCCTTCCTTGCAGAGTCTTGGGTTCAGGGAGGTGTTATCTTTGTGTGAGCAGAGTCTTCTTTTCTTTGCCTTTCTTTTCGAAGTTAAAACGAATTATGTTTCTCTCCAGAGAGGCCGAAAGGGCGCTGCCACGAGCCAGGAACGATCCGCCTGCAGCCATGGAGAGCGGGATGCAGCTCCTGAACCGGGACGGCCACAGCATCTCCCACAACTCGAAGCGGCACTACCACGATGCCTTCGTCTGCATGAACCGCATGCGGCAGCGGGGGCTGCTCTGCGACATCGTCCTGCACGTGGCGACCAAGGAGATCAAGGCCCACAAAGTGGTGCTGGCCTCTTGCAGCCCCTACTTCCACGCCATGTTCACGAGTAAATACCTCTCCTTCCATTCTCACAATCGACCCTTGTCTCAGGGCTGCTCGGTTCAAAATACCTGCCTCAATCAGATGGAAATTCTGTTCCTGGGTCATCCCTGTCTTATCCCGCCGACGTGGTGCCTATTTATCTACTCACATTTGCATGTTTTCGAACTGCTAGGTTGGCAGCTTATGTGGGAAAGCTGAGTAGAGAATTCATGGGAAAAGAAACGACTTCATGGTTGTCTATTAATTAGCAAGTTGTTTACTTAAGAGTTAGTTCAGGCAACGTAGCATTCAAGTGAGGAAGCTAGGCCTGTGTTCTCTGGTTCTTGATTCAAGTTATTGTTATTGGATTTAAGTATCTATTAAGTTTTTTATGTTCTTGTTTTTTATTCTTGCGAAGTTTTTACTAAGGCTCCAAAGTCAGAAAAAGGAGCCAGAAATGACAATATTAGATAAGGAATCAGGCGAAGAGCTAACTGAATAGAAGGATCCAAGAGGAAAAGCACCTGGAGCTATGGAGGTCAACAGCAGTCTTTGTTTACAGATTAGAGCAGGTCAGAGCGCTTATGTGGGAAATCTGAGTAGAGAATTCATGGGAAAAGACTTCATGGCTGTCTATTAATTAGCAAGTTGTTTACTTAAGAGTTAGTTCAGCAACGTAGCATTCAAGTAAAGAAGCTAGGCCTGTGTTCTCTGGTTCTTGTTTCAAGTCAAGCCTTGTTATTGAATTTAAGTATCCTGGAAGTTTTCTATGTTCTTGTTTTTTATTCCTGCGAAGTTTTTACTAAGGCTCCAAAGTCAGGAAGAGGAGCCAGAAACTACAATATTAGATAAGAAGTCGGGTGAAGAACTAAATGATACAGAAGGATTCTAGAGAGAAAAATAATGGCTTGCTCTGGGGAAAACCTGATTCAGAAAGTGCAAGGGAGAGGAGCCAGAAACTACAACATTAGATAAGGGGTTGGGCGAAGAGCTAAATGATACGGAAGGATCTCAGAGAAACACAACTGGAGATATAGAAGTCAACAAAAGTTTTCGTTTACAGATTAGAGTAGGCCAACGCGCTTACGTGGGAAATCTGAGTAGAGAATTCATGGGAAAAGAAACAACTTCATGGCTGTCTATTAATTAGCAAGTTGTTTACTTAAGAGTTAGTTCAGGCAACGTAGCATTCAAGTGAAGAAGCTAGGCCTGTGTTCTCTGGTTCTTGTTTCAAGTCAAGCCTTGTTATTGAATTTAAGTATCCTGGAAGTTTTCTATGTTCTTGTTTTTTATTCTTGCAAAGCTTTTACTAAGGCTCCAAAGTCAGGAAGAGGAGCCAGAAATGACAATATTAGATAAGGAATCGGGCGAAGAGCTAACTGAATAGAAGGATCCCAGAGGAAAAGCACCTGGAGCTATGGAGGTCAACAGCAGTCTTTGTTTACAGATTAGAGCAGGTCAGAGCACTTATGTGGGAAATCTGAGTAGAGAATTCATGGGAAAAGAAACGACTTCATGGCTGTCTATAAATTAGCAAGTTGTTTACTTAAGAGTTAGTTCAGGCAACGTAGCATTTAAGTGAAGAAGCTAGGCCTGTGTTCTCTGGTTCTTGTTATAGTTTCTGGCTCCTCTCCCTTGCACTTTCTGAATCAGGTTTTCCCCAGAGAGAGCCATCATTTTTCTCTCTGGGATTCTTCTGTATCCTTTAGCTCTTCACCCGACTCCTTATCTAATGTTGTAGTTTCTGGCTCCTCTCCCTTGCACTTTCTGTATCAGGTTTCCCCCAGAGAGAGCCATCATTTTTTTCTCTGGGATCCTTCTGTATCATTTAGTTCTTTGCCCGACTCCTTATCTAATGTTGTAGTTTCTGGCTCCTCTCCCTTGCATTTCTGAATCAGGTTTTCCCCAGAGAGAGCCATCATTTTTTGACGTGAATTTTCAGTACTTTGTGCCCAGGAAATCTCACAGGAAATCCCCCAATTCTCCCTAGACCATCAGTGAACCCATCACCCTCAGGGTGTACTACAACACATGGTGCTGCACATGACAAACAAGAACTGTAGGCTTCACTACATGTCCCTCCCTCATCACGATATCTGTCTATGTGGAGCCTCAACACAACCTCATAAAGCTCTCCCCTTTCTCTCCTTGTCAGATGAGATGAGCGAAAGCCGGCAGACTCACGTCACGCTCCATGATATTGATCCACAGGCATTGGAGCAGCTGGTCCAGTATGCCTACACTGCTGAGATTGTGGTGGGAGAAGGGAATGTGCAGGTAAGAATGCCTATAAGGTTGTGGGTGAACTACAACTCACATCAGGTTAGCCCCAAGAAACTCCATCAGTACTTCAAGTTTGTTATGTTGGGCAAGTTTGCTCTAAATGCATCAACGGTGGGGTTCAGTCCACCTCCACTCCCATGGTGCCCACTTTCGCTTGTGTGTGTGTGTGTGTGTATGGCCGTCCATGCGTGGCTGGCTCCTCAAGCTTTAACAGCCGGCTGTTTCCCTGGGAGGAGGAGGAGGCGTGGCCATGGCTCTCTTTGTGGGCATGCAGTTTCTCCTTAGTGGACATACAGTTCAGAAGTCCTTTCTGCTTTTTGTTTCCGTTGTTGTTTTGAGTGAAGGACATACATTGGCCTGATACATGTCTTGTGTCCAAATTTGGTGTCCATTCCCCCAGTGGTTTTTGAGTTTTGTTAATCCCACAAACGAACATTACATTTTTATTTATATAGACTAGCTTGGGGACCCGGCGCTGCCCAGGTTATTTGAGAAAGGCATTGTGTGTCAAGGTTGGTCTTTATCAGTTATTTATGTGGCTCGCAGTGCTCTCAGGGAGTTAGTGAAGGTACTGCGAGTCCCATCATCCATGGTCCATCCTCCTCCAAATAGCACGAGGATGTAGAGTGGGGCATGGGGGCTCTGTATGCCAAGTTTGGTCTTGATCAGTCATTGGATGAGGTTTGCAGCGGTCTTGGGAAGTGAGTGAAGATACTTCAAGTCCCATCATCCATGCTCTGCCCTCCTCCAAACTGCACCAGGATGTAGAGTGGGTCATGGGGGCTCTGTGCCAAGTTTGGTCTTTCTCAGTCTTTGTTGTGGGCAGCGGTCTTGGGAAGTGAGTGAAGATACTTCAAGTCCCATCATCCATGCTCTGCCCTCCTCCAAACTGCACCAGGATGTAGAGTGGGTCATGGGGGCTATGTGTGCCAAGTTTGGTCTTCATCAGTCATTGGATGAGAGTCGTAGCGGTCTCGAGAAATGAGTGGAGGTACTTCAAGTCCCATCATTCATGGTCCATCCTCCTCCAAACTGCAGTAGGATGTAGAATGGGCCATGGGTGCTCTGTGTGCCAAGTTTGGTGTTTATTGGTCATTTTTGGGAGCCTCAGTGGTCTCTGGGAACCGAAGTGTTGGAAAGTACTACAAATCCCATCATACATTGTCCGCCCTCCCCCAAACCTCACCAGGATGTAAAAGGGGTCATGGGGGTTATGTGTGCCAAGTTTGGTCTTGTTCAGTCATTGGATGAGGGTCGCAGCGGTCTCGGAAAGCGAGTGGAGGTACTTCAAGTCCCATCATCCATGGTCTGCCCTCCTCCAAACCGCAGTAGGATGTAGAGTGGGTCATGGGGGCTCAGTATGCCAAGTTTAGTCTTTATCGGTCTTTGTTGGGGGCCACAGTGGTCACTGGGAACCACACCATTTGAAAGTACTTTGTTCATTCATTCAGTCGTCTCCGACTCTTCGTGACCTCATGGACCAGCCCACGCCAGAGCTCCCTGTCGGCCGTCACCACCCCCAGCTCCTTCAAGGGCAGTCCAGTCACTTCAAGGATGCCATCCATCCATCTTGCCCTTGGTCGGCCCCTCTTCCTTTTGCCTTCCACTTTCCCCAGCATAATTGTCTTCTCTAGGCTTTGCTGTCTCCTCATGATGTGGCATTCAAAGGACTTCAACTTTTTATTATATATATAGATATAGATAGCGATTTGAGATTCCTCAACCTGTATTATAAAACTTTTTTTTTCCTTGAGGATTGTATCTTGTGCCTCAGGAGAGCCATGGGAGGGAGATTGGTTATTTCATCCGAGTCGGGAGGGCCAGAGGAACTCCTCTCCACGTGAACCAGGCAGAAAGAGATCTCTTGCCAATCTGCTTATGGTTTCGTTGCAGACGTTGCTCCCTGCAGCCAGCCTCCTCCAGCTGAACGGTGTGCGGGACGCTTGCTGCAAGTTCCTCTTGAGCCAACTGGACCCTTCCAACTGCCTGGGCATTCGAGGCTTTGCGGACACACACTCTTGCAGCGATCTCCTGAAGTCGGCACACAAGTATGTCCTGCAGCACTTTGTGGATGTCTCCAAGACAGAAGAGTTCATGCTTTTACCTCTCAAGCAGGTAAGAAAACATCACCATTTTGAGCAACGCTCCAAACCTTATCTGGTTTTGGAAGCTAAGGAACAAGTTGTTTACTCTTCGTAGTTCAGGACAACATATGTACAATGTGAGCCGTTCCCTGCCATGTGACCCAGTATATGTGTTTTGTGTGTATATATATATTTGTGTATATATGCGTTGTAATGTATTTTTTATTTTTTGACTTTTTAAGTCTCTTCCATTGTGTTTTTCAGTGTTTTTATGATTGATGGTCACTCGTTGGCCTGATCGGTGTATTGAATCCAAATTTGGCGTCAATTCGCCCAGTGTTTTCTGAATTATGTTAATCCCACAAACGACCATTGCATTTTTATTTATGTATATTTAAAACGTTATTTTTTATGTCCATGTGGATAAACTCCTTCAGCAGCTCATGAAGCAAGAGTACACTCCAAAATCTGTGTCTCCCTGCTTCTCTCTCTGCATCTCCATAGCTCAAGCCTGAACAAAAATGTAACAGTAATCAAAAGTCCCAGGCTCAGCCATCTCCCCAGGCATTGCCCGACCAATCAGTTTCATGCCTCTTATTTTACAGTTGACACACATGCATTAACTGATTCCTAGCATGTTCCAACAAAGTTGGATCCATTGTTGTGGTGCAATGGGTTAAACCAGTGTTTCACAACCTTTCTAATCTCGCAACTCCTTAATACAGTTCCCCATGTTGTGGCAACCCCCCAACCATAACAGTCAGGCCGGCCACACGACTAGGAGGCGCCTACTGACAACGTAGAGTCATTGGCTTGAAAATGAAGATGAGCACTTACCCAGAGCCGGAATTGAGCACTGCCTCCAGAGCTGGAAATGAAAGGAGAAGCCTTTGCCTTTGTGTTGGAAATGAAAGGAGACGCCTTTGCCTTTGTCTGTGCCGGAAATGAAAGGAGACGCCTTTGCCTTTGTGCCGGAAATGAAAGGAGAAGCCTTTGCCTTTGTGTTGGAAATGAAAGGAGACGCCTTTGCCTTTGTCTGTGCCAGAAATGAAAGGAGACGCCTTTGCCTTTGTGCCGGAAATGAAAGGAGAAGCCTTTGCCTTTGTGTTGGAAATGAAAGGAGACGCCTTTGCCTTTGTCTGTGCCGGAAATGAAAGGAGAAGCCTTTGTCTGTGCCAGAAATGAAAGGAGACGCCTTTGCCTTTGTGCCGGAAATGAAAGGAGAAGCCTTTGCCTTTGTGTTGGAAATGAAAGGAGACGCCTTTGCCTTTGTCTGTGCCGGAAATGAAAGGAGAAGCCTTTGTCTGTGCCAGAAATGAAAGGAGACGCCTTTGCCTTTGTGCCGGAAATGAAAGGAGAAGCCTTTGCCTTTGTGTTGGAAATGAAAGGAGACGCCTTTGCCTTTGTCTGTGCCGGAAATGAAAGGAGAAGCCTTTGCCTTTGTGTTGGAAACGAAAGGGACGCCTTTGCCTTTGTCTGTGCCGGAAATGAAAGGAGACGCCTTTGCCTTTGTGCCGGAAATGAAAGGAGAAGCCTTTGCCTTTGTGTTGGAAATGAAAGGAGACGCCTTTGCCTTTGTCTGTGCCGGAAATGAAAGAAGAAGCCTTTGCCTTTGTGTTGGAAACGAAAGGAGAGGCCTTTGCCTTTGTCTGTGCCAGAAATGAAAGAAGAAGCCTTTGCCTTTGTGTTGGAAACGAAAGGAGAGGCCTTTGCCTTTGTCTGTGCCAGAAATGAAAGGAGAAGCCTTTGCCTTTGTGTTGGAAACGAAAGGAGACGCCTTTGCCTTTGTGTTGGAAATGAAAGGAGACGTCTTTGCCTTTGTCTGTGCCGGAAATGAAAGAAGAAGCCTTTGCCTTTGTGTTGGAAACGAAAGGAGACGCCTTTGCCTTTGTCTGTGCCGGAAATGAAAGGAGAAGCCTTTGCTTTTGTCTGTGTTGGAAACGAAAGGAGATGCCTTTTCCATTGTCTGTGCTGGAAATGAAAGGAGAAGCCTTTGCCTTTGTCTGTGCCGGAAATGAAAGGAGAAGCCTTTGCTTTGTCTGTGTTGGAAACGAAAGGAGATGCCTTTTCCATTGTCTGTGCTGGAAATGAAAGGAGAAGCCTTTGCCTTTGTCTGTGCCGGAAATGAAAGGAGAAGCCTTTGCTTTGTCTGTGTTGGAAACGAAAGGAGATGCCTTTTCCATTGTCTGTGCTGGAAATGAAAGGAGAAGCCTTTGCCTTTGTCTGTGCCGGAAATGAAAGGAGAAGCCTTTGCTTTGTCTGTGTTGGAAACGAAAGGAGATGCCTTTTCCATTGTCTGTGCTGGAAATGAAAGGAGAAGCCTTTGCCTTTATTTTATTTATTTACTGTGCTTATATACCGCTGTTCTCAGCCCGGGGGCGACTCACAGCGGTGTACAACATAGAAAGGACAGGGTGCAAATTACAAGACACAATCTAAAATCAATCTAGCAATAACAAAAAGCATTGTCATCAAAAACATCAACAATATCAATATCAATAATACAAAAAGCCATTCGCGTCGTCTCATTGTTAAACCACAATCCAGTATCATTTTCTGTTGTTCCATTCCTGTCGTCATTACCAATTATTGCACTTCTTGTTCGAACGCCTTCTTGAACAGCCAAGTCTTTAGTTTCCTGCGGAATATCATCAGGGAAGGAGCCAGTCTGATGTCCACGGGAAAGGTGTTCCACAGCCGAGGAGCCACCACCGAGAACGCCCTGTCTCTTGTCCCCGCCAGGCGTGTTGGAAACGAAAGGAGATGCCTTTGCCTTTGTCTGTGCCGGAAATGAAAGGAGAAGCCTTTGTTTTTGTCTGTGTTGGAAACGAAAGGAGATGCCTTTTCCATTGCCTGTGCCGGAAATGAAAGAAGAAGCCTTTGCTTTGTCTGTGCCGGAAATGAAAGGAGAAGCCTTTGTTTTTTCTGTGTTGGAAACGAAAGGAGATGCCTTTTCCATTGCCTGTGCCGGAAATGAAAGGAGAAGCCTTTGCTTTGTCTGTGTTGGAAACGAAAGGAGATGCTTTGCCTTGTGTGCCGGAACTGAAAGAAGAAGCCTTTGTTTTGCCTGTGCCGGAAATGAAAGGAGAAGCCTTTGCTTTGTCTGTGCTGGAAATGAAAGGAGAAGCCTTTGCCTTTGTGCCAGAAATGAAAGGAGAAGCCTTTGCCTTTGTGCCAGAAATGAAAGAAGAAGCCTTTGCCCTTGTCTGTGCCGTAAATGAAAGGAGAAGCCTTTGCTTTGTCTGTGCTGGAAATGAAAGGAGAAGCCTTTGCCTTTGTCTGTGCCGGAAATGAAAGGAGAAGCCTTTGCCTTTGTGCCAGAAATGAAAGGAGAAGCCTTTGCCTTTGTGCCAGAAATGAAAGAAGAAGCCTTTGCCCTTGTCTGTGCTGAAAATGAAAGGAGAAACCTTTGCCTTTGTCTGTGCCGGAAATGAAAGGGGAAGCCTTTGCCTTTGTCTGTGCCGGAAATGAAAGGAGAAACCTTTGCCTTTGTGCCGGAAATGAAAGGAGAAGCCTTTGCCTTTGTCTGTGTTGTTAGTGTTTCATTGTATTTCACTGTAATAAGGCATTGAATGTTTGCCTATGCCTGTTTATACGCTGTAATCCACTTGGGAAGAAGGGCGGAATATAAATAAAGTGTTGTTGTTGTTGTTGTTGTTGTTAAATAATTGTGAATCCGTGAAAGTATAACTCATGGATGTGGAGGGATTGGCTGTTGGATGGCTTTGGTTCTCAAAACCCAATTCATCGGGACCTTCTTTGCCTCTGCAGGTTCTGGACCTTATTTCCAGTGATAGTCTCAACGTACCCTCGGAAGAGGAAGTCTACCGAGCCGTCCTAAGCTGGGTGAAGCACGACGTCGACAGCAGAAGGCAGCATATTCCACGAGTAGGTGGCCATGAGGATTTCAATACTGCTTGCCAGGGGAATGTAAATGTGCTTACGTATACTTCCAATAATAATAGAGTAAAAAAATTAATGTAATAATAATAATAATAATAATAATAATAATAATAATAATAGAGTAAAAAAATAATGTAATCATAATAAATTTAATAATAAATGTAATAATAACAAATAGAGAAAAAGAATAAATGTAATAATACTAATAATAAATAGTTAAATAATAAACAATAATAAAAATACAGTAAATAATAATGTAATAATAATAATAGAGTAAAATAATAAATATAATAATAACATATAGAGTAAAACAATAAATGTAATACTAATAATAAATACAGTAAAATAATAAATGTAATACTAATAATAAATAGAGTGAAATAATAAATGTAATACTAATAATAAATAGAGTGAAATAATAAATGTAATACTAATAATAAATACAGTAAAATAATAAATGTAATACTAATAATAAATAGAGTGAAATAATAAATGTAATACTAATAATAAATACAGTAAAATAATAAATGTAATACTAATAATAAATAGAGTGAAATAATAACCGTAATAATAAAATAGAGTACATAATAATAAATATAATAATAATAAATAGAGTGAAATAATAAACATAATAATAAAAATATAGTAAATAATAAATATAATAATAATAAATAGGGAAAAATAATAAATGTAATACTAATGGCCATCTGTCAGGGGTGATTTGAATGCAATTTTCCTGCTTCTTGGCAGAATGGGGTTGGACTGGATGGCCCATGAGGTCTCTTCCAACTCTTTGATTCTATGATTCTAATAATAAATAGAGTGAAATAATAAACGTAATATTAAAAATAGAGTAAATAATTAATATAATAATAATAGAGAAAAATAATAAATGTAATAATAATAAATGGAGTAAAATAATAAATATAATACTACTAATAAATAGAGTGAAATAATAAACGCAGTAATGATAATAAATAGAGTAAATAATAAATATAATAATAAGAAATAAAGTAAAAAATAAATATAATAATAATAGAGTAAAATAATAAA
>NW_026844811.1:16670321-16703658 GCF_025583915.1 Anolis sagrei ordinatus | reverse complement strand
TAATAATAAATAGAGTAAATAATACATATAATAATAGAGTAAAACAATAAACATAATAATAATAATAATAAATAGAGTAAATAATACATATAATAATAGAGCAAAACAATAAACTTAATAATAATAATAAATAGAGTAAATAATTCATATAATAATAATGGAGTAAAATAATAAATGTAATAATAATAAAACAGAGAAAATAATAAATGTTATAACAAAAATAATAGAGTACAATAATAAATGAAATAATAATAATAAATAGAGTACAATAATAAATGTAATAATAATAATAAATAGAGTAGAATAATAAATGTAATAATAATAATAAAGAAATAATAATAATAAATGAAATAAAAATAAAAGAATAAATGTAATAATAATAATAATAAATAGAGTAAAATGATAATCAACCTTGACTCGAGTATAAGCCAAGGGGGGGCTTTTTCAGTCTTAAAAAAGGACCGAGGAAGTCGCCTTATACTTGAGTATTTAGGGTAAATGAGTTTACTTTGGCCCACCCACTTGTGTCTCCTACCGTCCAGACTTGCCTTTTTATTTAGCTTTCTCTCCTTTCCTCTTCCCAGCTTATGAAGTGCGTCCGGCTCCCGCTCCTGAGCCGCGACTTCCTGATGAGCAACGTGGACACGGAACTGCTTGTGCGGCACCACTCGGAGTGCAAGGATCTCCTGATTGAGGCCCTCAAGTACCACCTGATGCCCGAGCAGAGGGGGGTCCTTAGTAACAGCCGGACCCGTCCCAGACGCTGCGAGGGGGCCAGCACCGTTCTCTTTGCCGTGGGTAAGCCCCAAAAACGTGCATTTCTGGGAGACTTGCATTGTTTTGCTTTCCAGCTCGTCATGTAGCAGCAGATCAATATTTACCAGGTTTTCATTGAGTACCTTTAGGAGAAGGAAGAAGATTGAGAAACAGCTTGGCAGGGTTCCAGGCATTTATTCATACTCCGGAGTAAGAGTGATCAGCATAACCAAAGGCTAATGCACACTTGATGTCACATTTAGTCCAGTTTTTATAGCATGGAATTGCTAGTTTTGCACATGCGTAGAACAACTCTGACATTTACACAATACAATCATTAACAGGAATTTTCATATGTAGTTGCCAAGGACATATTTCTGGCAAGACCATCATGACCCCAAACATCTGCTCATTATATAACTATTTAACCTTTTATCCCTTATCCCCAGATGACATGTTCAATTGCTCTTAATTCCCTTAGATCTCTTAAATGAAACATAACTTTATGTATGTTTTTAATATAAAAGTTGATCAAGGCAACCTCCTTATCAATTCTGCCATAATTATAACTTAGTTCCCCGGGAATTTACTTCTAACTAAAACGTTTCTGAAATTACCTGCTATTTACATCAAATAGTCAGGAGATGGCGCTCTCTTACCATATGACCTTAGATGTTCCAAGTCTTGGATCGATATCTATTGATTTTCTATGTGGTGCCAGTTCTTTGGTGGTCAACATTCAGCTTAGAGTAAACATTCGGCTTGTATAAACATGTACTTCAAAACAGTCATCTTGACCTCCTATCGATCCATGCTCTGTTGGCTTTTTCCCTTTAATTTGCAAAACCTCCTTTGAGCGGTCTGAATCTTGGTAAGGATTTTTAATTATGATTATTATTTTATTTTCCCCCTAACGACTGCCACAGTCACACTTTATTTCTTGCAGGTGGAGGCAGCCTGTTTGCCATCCATGGAGACTGTGAGGCCTACGACACTCGGACGGACCGTTGGCACATGGTGGCCTCCATGTCCACGCGCCGGGCCAGGGTGGGCGTCGCTGCCATTGGGAACAAGCTGTATGCTGTGGGAGGGTAAGGTGGCCTTGCCTGTCTAGGAGAAACCACTTTGCCCTACTCGTCATGCCGGTCATAATAGCAGTGCGCAGGTATAACAACGTCTCTGACAACGGAGCCCCCTTTAACAACATCTCTTTGTAATTTTTTTGTTTTTTGGCTTTTTAAGTCCCTTCTGCTGTGTTTTTCGGTGTTTTTATGAGTGATGGTCACTCGTTGGCCTGATAGGTGTATTGTGTCCAAATTTGGTGTCAATTCGTCCAGTGGTTTTTGAGTTATGTTAATCCTACAAACGAACATGACATTTTTATTTATATAGATTAGCATAGTACAATATCAGTATTATATATTACTTCATTGTGCTATACCATTATATTGTAATATTATTAGTAATATTACATATAATTTAAATATATAATTATATTATTAGTAGTATTATATTGTATTACATTATAATATTATAAATATTATATGTATATACAATATATTTATAATATCATATTATTACTAGTATTATATTGTATTACATTATAATATTATAAATATTATATGTATATACAATATATTTATGATATATTGTCGAAGGCTTTCATGGCCGGAATCACTGGGTTGTTGTAGGTTTTTTCGGGCTATATGGCCATGGTCTAGAGGCATTCTCTCCTGACGTTTCACCTGCATCTATGGCAAGCATCCTCAGAGGTAGTGAGGTCTGTTGGAACTAGAAAAAAGGGTTTATATATCTGTGGAATGACCAGGGTGGGACAAAGGACTCTTGTCTGCTGGAGCTAGGTGTGAATGTTTCAACTGACCACCTTGATTAGCATTTCATTGCCTGGCAGTGCCTGGAGCAATCTTTTGTTGAGAGGTGATTAGATGTTCTAGATTAGATGTAATAATATTTTATTATTATTAGTATTATATTGTATTACATTATAATATTATAAATACTATATGTATATACAATATATTTATAATATCATACTATTATTATTAGTATTATATTACATTATAATATAAAATATTATATATAAATATATTATTATATCATATTATTATTACTATTGTATTACATTATATATATATATAAATATTATATTATATACAATATATTATATTATATATATTATTAGTATATTATATTGTATTATTATAATATTATAATGTATAATATTGTATTATTATATTATATTATATATTATATATTATAGTATATATATATATTATATATATTATGTATATACAATATATTATATTATTATTATATTGTATTTTATTATTATTATATATTATAATATATATGTAATATAATTATAATATATGATTATTAGTAGCATTATATTGTATTACATTATAATATGATAAATACTATATGTATATACAATGTATTTACAATATCATATTGTTATTAGTATTATATTGTATTACATTATAATATAAATACTATATGTATATACAATATATTTATAATATTATTATTAGTATATTATATTGTATTACATATATATTATTATTATATTATATCTATATTTATTATAATATATATTAGTAGTAGCATTATATTTATTACATTATAATATTGTAAATATATGTATATCAATATATTTATAATATCATAATATATTGTACTATACGATTATATTCTATTATTAGTAATATTACATGTAATATAAATATATTATATATTATTATTATTATTAGTATATTGTATTACATTATATTATAAATACTATATGTATATACAATATATTTATAATATATTATTATTAGTAGTATTATATTGTATTGCAGTATAATATTAGAAATATTATATGTATATACAATATATTTATAATATCATATTATTAGTATAAGCATTATATTTATTACATTATAATATTGTAAATATATGTATATGCAATATATTTATAATATCATATTATTGTTAGTATTATATTGTATGACATTATAATATAATAAATACCATATGTATATACAATATATTTATAATATATTATTATTAGTAGTATTATATTGTATTATATATATTATTAGTAATATTACATGTAATATAAAATATATAATTATAATATCATATTATTAGTATTATATTGTATTACATTATAATATTATAAATATTATATGTATATACAATATATTTATAATATCATATTATTACTAGTATTATATTGTATTACATTATAATATTATAAATATTATATGTATATACAAATATTTATATCATATTATTATTATTTAGTATTATATTGTATTACATTATAATATTGAAATATTATATGTATATAAATATATTTATATCATATTATTATTAAGTATTATATTGTATTACATTATAATATAAATACTATATGTATATACAATATATTTATAATATATTATTATTAGTAGTATTATATTGTATTACAGTATAATATTAGAAATATTATATGTATATACAATATATTTATAATATCATATTATTAGTATAAGCATTATATTTATTACATTATAATATATAATATACAATTATTATATTGTATTATTATTACTATTATATTGTATTACGTTATAATATTATTACCAATATTATATGTATATACAATAAATTATATTATTAGCACAGCACAATATTAGTAGTATTATATTGTATTACATTATAATATTATAAATATTATATGTATATACAATATATTATATTTCATTATATTATATTATATTATATTATATTATATTATATTATATTATATGTATATACAATATATTTATAATATCATATTATTAGTATAAGCATTATATTTATTACATTATAATATTGTAAATATATGTATATGCAATATATTTATAATATCATATTATTATTGTTAGTATTATATTGTATGACATTATAATATTATAAATATTATATGTATATACAATATATTATATTATTAGGATAGCACAGGCACATAGCACCTACTCTCGTTCATCCTTTTGTGACGATATGTGCGCTGAGCTGCTCAGCTTGCCGATCGAAAGGTCACAAGTTCGAATCTGGGGAGCGGGGTGAGCTCCTGCTGTTAGCCCCAGCTTCTGCCAACCTATCAGTTCGAAAACATGCAAATGTGAGTACAGTGTTCCCTCGTGACTTCGTGGAGAGAAAAAAAGTTGGATAGCAAAAGCTTTTATAGACATAAGTCTACTTCTTCAGAAGCATGACACCAATATCTTTGTTTTGGTCTCCGAAGTGCTACCAGATCCCTTTGCATGCTTCCCTCTCCCCAGTTATTTTGCAAGTACCAGCTTGTAAAAGTCCTGTTTCGCTGCAGCTATGACGGGACCTCAGACCTGGCCACCGTCGAGTCGTATGATCCCGTCACCAACTCATGGCAGACGGAGGTTTCGATGGGAACCCGGCGGAGCTGCCTGGGAGTGGCCGCTTTGCATGGACTTCTCTACGCCGCTGGAGGGTACGATGGAGCTTCCTGTCTCAATAGGTAAGTGGGCTCACCTGTTGCATCTCTCATTTGGTATCAGCAATTGATTGAGGTGCTGGGTTTGAGCCTGCCACTTTTGGACTCTCGCTTGCTGAGGCGTTCCAGCGAGTGTCTCTGTAGATCTTAGAAAACTATTTCTAGATTTAAGTCGTTGACGTGCTGGCTGATACCCAAACAGGGGATGAGCTGGAGATGCCTCTGCCTTGGTCCTTTCACTATTGGCTGCTACTTCCCGGCGGATGTCAGGTGGTGCAATACCGGCTAAGCAGTGTAATTTCTCCAGTGGTGTAGGGCGCAGACACCCCGTATAATGCGGCATGTCTCATTAAGAGCCACATCTACTGTTTTAGCATGGTGAGATGTGTTCCACACTGCTCATGCATACTCAGTAGAAGAGTAGCATAGCTTAAGGGCAGATGTCTTCACTGTGTCTGGTTGTGATCCCCAGGTTGTGCCAGTCAGCTTTCGTATGATATTGTTTCTAGCACCCACTTTTTGCTTGATGTTCAGGCAGTGCTTCTTGTAGGTAAGAGCACGGTCCAGAGTGACTCCCACGTATTTGGGTGCGCTGCAATGCTCCAGTGGGATTCCTTCCCAGGTGATCTTCAGAGCTCGGGATGCTTCTCTGTTCTTGAGATGAAAGGCACATGTCTGTGTTTTAGATGGATTAGGGATCAGTTGGTTTTCCCTGTAATAGGCAGTAAGGGCACCTAGAGCTTCGGAGAGCTTCTGTTCAACCATCTCAAAGCTCCCTGCTTGGGTGGTGATGGCACGATCATCAGCATAGATGAAGCTCTCTGTCCCTTCTGGCAGTGGCTGGTCATTTGTGTAGATGTTGAACATGGATGGAGCAAGCACGCTCCCCTGAGGCAGGCCGTTCTTCTGTTTCCGCCATCTGCTTCTCTGGCCCTGGAACTCAACAAAGAAGCTCCTGTTTTGTAGCAGGTTTCCTATGAGGCGGGTGAGGTGGTCGTCCTTTGTGATATTATACATTTTTCTCAGGAGGAGGCGGTGGTTCACAGTCTCATAAGCCGCTGACAGGTCTATGAAGACAGCTCCTGTGATCTGCTGCCTTTCAAAGCCATCTTCTATGTGCTGAGTCAGGTTCAGCACTTGCGATGTGCAGCTTTTGCCTTTCCTGAAGCCAGCTTGCTGTGGAATCAGAGAGGGGTCTTTCCCCCCATAATTCTGTGCAAAATGAGTCTCTCCAGAACTTTGTAGAGGTGGCACAACAGGGAGACTGTTGTTAGTGGTTAGAGATGACTGCAGTCCTTTTGAGTGTCACTGCAACCCATTGTGAAGCTGTCCTGACTGTCGGCCATATTGTGTCGTTCCCTCTTAGTGCCGAGAGATACGATCCTCTAACAGGCACCTGGGCCTCGATCGCTGCCATGAGTACGAGAAGGAGATACGTCCGAGTGGCAACGCTAGGTAAGCCCAGCTTATCTAGGTACAGCCAGACCGATGTAGCTTCTTGGGCTCCTACACAGTTGCCCACTCATCAAACTGTATATTTTAACTTATCACTGTTATTGGATATATGCAATTGACCTCTCCATCTATTCTTACAGAGGGCAATCTGTATGCTGTTGGGGGATATGATAGTTCTTCGCACCTGGCAACTGTGGAGAAGTATGAGCCCCAGGTAAATGGGAAGCAGCAAAGGATTGGATGTATAGGTCGAAGGGAAATGGGAGCATCTCCTTGCATCATAGGAGGGAGGATGGGAAAATGGAGGTTCCCAACCTTTTTTTGACCAGGGAGCACTTGACTTGTTTATGTGAGGTACTGATTCAGAAAATTGCCTTCGATAGACCACATCAGCTGATTCAGAAAATTGCCTTGGATAGACCACATCAGCTGATTCAGAAAATTGCCTTGGATAGACCACATCAGCAGATTCAGAAAATTGCCTTGGATAGACCACATCAGCTGATTCAGAAAATTGCCTTGGATAGACCACATCATCTAATTCAGAAAATTGTCCTGGATAGACCACGTCAGCTAATTCACAAAATTGCATTAGATAGACCACATCAGCTGATTCAGAAAATTACATTAGATAGACCACATCAGCTGATTCAGAAAATTGTCCTGGATAGACCACGTCAGCTAATTCAGAAAATTGCATTAGATTGACCACATCAGCTGATTCAGAAAATTGCCTTGGATAGACCACATCAGCTGATTCAGAAAATTGAATTGGATAGACCACATCAGCTGAATCAGAAAATTGCCTTGGATAGACCACATCAGCTGATTCAGAAAATTGCCTTGGATAGACCACATCAGCTGATTTAGAAAATTGCCTTGGATAGACCACATCAGCTGATTCAGAAAATTGCATTGGATAGACCACATCAGCTGATTCAGAAAATTGCCTTGGATAGACCACATTAGCTGATTCAGAAAATTGCATTGGATAGACCACATCAGCTGATTCAGAAAATTGTGTTGGATAGACCACATCAGCTGATTCAGAGAATTGCATTGGATAGACCACATCAACTGATTCAGAAAATTGCGTTGGATCGACCACATCAGCTGATTCAGAAAATTGCCTTGGATAGATCACATCAGCTGATGTCTACAAATACCAAGAAAGAGGGAAAGGTACAAACGATTCCCTTAATTCAAAAGTGCATGATCGGATTCTTCTCTTTCCTTTCTTTCCTCCCAACAGATCAACACCTGGACTCCAATTGCCAACATGCTCAGCCGCCGTAGCAGCGCTGGCGTAGCTGTGTTGGAAGGGATGCTCTACGTGGCTGGCGGCAATGATGGGACCAGTTGCCTTAATTCAGTGGAGCGCTACAATCCCAAAACAAACACTTGGGAAAGCGTGGCACCCATGAACATCCGGAGGTAGGGAGCAACGTCTTCCATGGAGGGATTGGGGCTCAGTTCCACCATTGGTGCCACTGTTCAAAAGACCCCGCCCAGGTAGAAAACAACCGAATATTGTTTTCCCTGTAATAGGCAGTAAGAGCACCTATAGCTTCAGAGAGCTTCTGTTCAACCATTTCTGCTTGGGCGGTGATGGCATGATCGTCAGCATAGATGAAACTCTCTGTCCCTTCTGGCGGTGGCGGATCATTTCTGTAAATGTTAGACATTGATAGTGCAAGCTCATTTTCCCTGTAATAGGCAGTCACGGCACCTAAAGCTTCGGAGAGCTTCTGTTCAACCATTTCAAAGCTCCCTGCTTGAGTGGTGATGGCACGATCGTCGGCATAGATGAAACTCTCATCATCATCATCATCATTATTATTATTATTATTATTATTATTATTATTATCATCATCATAATTACTACTACTACTAGCTGTACCAGCCATGCGTTGCTGTGGCCAACCTTCCCTTCCTCTTTCTCTCCTTCCTTTCTCTCCCTCTTCCTTCCCTCTTTTTCTCTCCTTCCTTCCTCCTTTCTGTCTTCCTTCTCTTCCTGTTTCTTTCCTCCTTTCCTTTGCTCTTTGGTTCCATCCTTCCTTCTCTCTTTTCTTCCTTCCTTCCTTCCTTCCTTCCTTCCTTCCTCCCTCTCTCCTCTTCTCTTTTTTTCCTTCTTCCTTCCTTCCCTCTTCCTTCTTCCCACTTTTTTTTCCTTCTCTCCTCTCCTTCTTTCCTCTTTCTTCCCTCCTTCTCTCCTTCCTTTCTTCCCTTCCTTCCTCTCTCTTCTTCCTTCTTTCACTTTTTTATTTCCTTCTCCTTCCTTCCTTCCTTCCTTTCCTTCCTTCCTTCTTCCTTCCTTCCTCCTTCCCCCTTTCTGTCTTCCTTCTCTTCCTGTTTCTTTCCTCCTTTCCTTTGCTCTTTGGTTCCATCCTTCCTTCTCTCTTTCCTTCCTTCCTCTCCCTCCTTCCTCTCTCTTTTCTCTTCCTTCCTTCCTTCCTTCCCTCTCTCTTTCCTCCTCTTCCTTTTTTTTCCTTTCTCTCTCCTTCCTTCTTCCTTCCTTCTCCTTCCTTCCTTCTTCCTCCCTTTCCTCTTTCTTCTCTTTCCTTCTTTCCTTCCTTCCTCCTCTCCTTCCTTCCTTCTTCTTTTTTTTTCCTCTCTCCTTTCTTCCTTCTCTCCTTCCTTCTCTCTTCCCTTCCTTCCTTCCTCTTCCTTCCTTCCTTTCCTTTCCTTCCTTCCTTCTTTCCTCCCCCCTTTTCTCTTCCTTCTCTTCCTTTTCTTTCCTCCTTTTCCTTTTCTTTCCTTCCTTCTTCTCTCTTTCCTTCCTTCTTCTCTCCTTCTCTCTTCCTTTCTTTCCTTCCTTCCTCCTTTTCCTTCCTTCTTTCCTTCTCCTTTCTTTCCTTCTTCCTTCTTTCCTTCCTTCCTTCTTTCCTTCTTCTTCTTTCTTCTTCCTTCCTTCCTTCCTTCCCCCTTTCTGTCTTCCTCTCTTCCTTTTCCCTTTCCTTTGCTCTTTGGTTCCATTCCTTCCTTCTCTCTTTCCTCCCTTCCTTCCCCTCTTTCTCTTTTTCCTTCTCCTTCCTTCCTTTTCTCTTTCCTCCTTCTCCTTTCTTTTCTTCTTCCTTCCTTCCTTCCTTCTCTCCTTTCCTCCTTCTTTTCCTTTCTTTCTTCCTTCTCTACCTGTTTCTTTCCTCCTTTCCTTTGCTCTTTGGTTCCATCCTTCCTTGTCTCTTTCCTTCCTCGTTCCCTCCCTCTTTCTCTCTTTCGTTCCTTCTGTCCTTTCTTCCCTCTCTCTTTCTTTCCTTCTTTCACTTTTTTCCTTCATCCTTCCTTCTCTACCTTTCTCTCCTTCCTTCCTTCTTTCCTTCCTTCCCCCTTTCTGTGTATATGTGTTTTGTGTGTGTATATATATTTGTGTATGTGTGTATATATGTGGTTTTGCACATGTGTTGTATTGTTTGTTTTTTTTTTGGCTTTTTAGACAGCTGGGGAGAGGCCCCTTAAACTAAAGAAACTATTTCTTGAAATGCCTCCAGACTTTGAAGCCAGAGCCTCCCTCTCCCGTAATCTATTTGACCTTCGTAGAAACTGCGATTCACTCCTGTTTTTCCAAATCTGTTCTCTTCGGTCCTCATTAAAAAACCCAGGTGTGAGTTCCTCTGGAGAGCTATCACCGCTTGATTCTAAAACATTCTCATCAGGAAATTTAGTTTCACTTTCCCCGCCACTTGTTGGGGTTCAGCCTGAGTTTGAACCTGATTTTCTGTTTGTACCTCCTGATGCTAATGAAAATATATTTACTGATGCTAATGAAAATGTACTTCCCGATGCTAATGAAAATGTACTTCTTGATGTCAATGCTCCTGAAATTAGTGAGGAAGAAACTTCTGCAGATTTGGAAAATGAAAGTGCCAGTGTTCATGAGAATGTTTCAGAGGGAAGCGATGACCTTTCACTCCCTTCTGCACCTGGGAACCTTAATGAGAACAGAAGGGGGCAGATCTGGCAAGACAGGAGTAAATCACTCAGCTTGCGAAGGTCTTCCAGATTAAAAGAAATACAAACAACGGCTTCAAAGCGGGGAGGCGTTTCACGAAACCAATTCCTTGGCTTTAAGTGCCTTCCGCCGGGCTGACTTTCTCAGTTCAGGCATCGTTTTAGATTGATGAAGACCTTGGCAGTTCTCCCGGTTTCCCTGACCATCGTCTTGAAAGATTTCTAGAACACAAAGTACAGTTAGTGGATTGCTAACAGGTTCCAGTATTTTACAGTGTGGCTTTGGGTTTTGATCTTGTTCATGGACATTCATGTTTGCTGATTTTGCTGTGGCTTTTGACTTTGCATTTTTCCTTTATTCTGTAACTGTTTTTCTTCAATAAAAAAGGATTGCTTTTTCACAGTCAAGTGTGGTGGATAGTTATCTTAGGGCCTCGTTACCTGCTCTGGATTGCAACACCACTGGCCTCAGAATCAAGTTTCAAAACCATCAGGGAAAGATACATGTTCAGAGTCCTGTTCAGTTGCATCAGGAAATACAATTAGAGAATCAGGTTCAGGTTCACACAGAGATTGAGGCTCAGCTTCGCATGAAGGCTGAACCCCAACAGTAGCTGCGAGTACAACCACGTTGGTAATGCCACCCTTTTCCATTTGTCTCCCTCTCAGGAGCACCCACGACTTGGTGGCCATGGACGGGTGGCTCTACGCGGTGGGCGGCAACGACGGCAGCTCCAGCCTCAACTCCATTGAGAAGTACAACCCGCGCACCAACAAGTGGGTGGCGGCGTCCTGCATGTTCACCCGCCGCAGCAGCGTCGGGGTGGCCGTGTTGGAACTCCTCAACTTCCCGCCTCCTTCCTCGCCCACCCTCTCGGTCTCCTCGACGAGTCTTTGACAAAGAGTCCGGTCACGCCTCGTCGCAAGGGAACTGCAGCATCTGTCGAAGCGCCAAACCGACCTGGCCTGACCCCTGTGGCCGCCACTCGCTGTGACGGGCGGGAGAGCGACGCTGCCGACACCGCAGCGACGGTGCCGACGCTGCGTCGAGAGAGACATCTTTGGATAGAGGCCCGTTCTTGCTCCTGAGCGTGGATCTAGATCACACCTTAAACAAACAAAACAAAACAAACAACAAGGGACCTCCTGGCTTTCCTCATCTGTTTCATCTTTCCTCAACTGTCTCACACGCGACTGAAAGCGTTTCCGAGTGGACACAAGCTTGGCAATATCGAAATGTCATCGACGTAGGTCGAAGTCACTTGCGTCGGCTGCGAATGTCACAATTAGCCTATATAACGCGCTCTTCTTTGCGATGCCTCTCCTGCTGGTGTCTATTGATGCCTTAAAAGATAACACAACAAGCAAACAAAACGTAAACAGGGCTGGGAGGATGGCGGCGGCATCGCCGAGTCCGCTTGTTGTCTCCGAGGCCCGTCGTTACGTTCAACCTGGGTATGTGCCATCTCCGCTGACATTCCCTTGCACTCTCCGGAGGCACGGGTTCGGGAACGTCCCCACAACCTGCTGACTCCGTTACGCTTCCTTCTCTTCTCTTTTCCCTCCTATTGGGAAGACGCTCATCTAAGGTATCCGCTGCACCTTTTCATGGCCGCTCTAGGATTGTACTCGGAGAGCGAAACTCCGTTTCCGTTCATAACGTCCGTCCGTTACATTTTATTTTGACACTTGTATTTTAAAGTTTTGTATAATTATTTTTTTGTTAATTGGTAAGCAATCTTATTTATTTATTTATGTATATATTATTTATGTTTCAATGGGCTATATGGCCATGTTCTAGAGGCATTCTCTCTGACGTTTCGCCTGCATCTATGGCAAGCATCCTCAGAGGTAGTGAGGTCTGTTGGAACTAGGGAAAAGGGTTTATATATCTGTGGAATGACCAGGGTGGGACAAAGGACTCTTGTCTGTTGGAGCTAGGTGTGAATGTTTCAACTGACCACCTTGATTAGCATTTCATTGCCTGGCAGTGCCTGGAGCAATCTTTTGTTGAGAGGTGATTAGATGTTCTAGATTAGATGTAATAGTATGTTATTATTATTATTTATATATCTGTGGAATGACCAGGGTGGGACAAAGGACTCTTGTCTGTTGGAGCTAGGTGTGAATGTTTCAACTGACCACCTTGATTAGCATTTCATTGCCTGGCAGTGCCTGGAGCAATCTTTTGTTGAGAGGTGATTAGATGTTCTAGATTAGATGTAATAGTATGTTATTATTATTATTTATATATCTGTGGAATGACCAGGGTGGGACAAAGGACTCTTGTCTCTTGGAGCTAGGTGTGAATGTTTCAACTGACCACCTTGATTAGCATTTCATTGCCTGGCAGTGCCTGGAGCAATCTTTTGTTGAGAGGTGATTAGATGTTCTAGATTAGATGCAATAGTATGTTATTATTATTATTTATATATCTGTGGAATGACCAGGGTGGGACAAAGGACTCTTGTCTCTTGGAGCTAGGTGTGAATGTTTCAACTGACCACCTTGATTAGCGTTTGATTGCCTGGCAGTGCCTGGAGCAATCTTTTGTTGAGAGGTGATTAGATGTTCTAGATTAGATGTAATAGTATGTTATTATTATTATTTATATATCTGTGGAATGACCAGGGTGGGACAAAGGACTCTTGTCTGTTGGAGCTAGGTGTGAATGTTTCAACTGACCACCTTGATTAGCATTTGATTGCCTGGCAGTGCCTGGAGCAATCTTTTGTTGAGAGGTGATTAGATGTTCTAGATTAGATGCAATAGTATGTTATTATTATTATTTATATATCTGTGGAATGACCAGGGTGGGACAAAGGACTCTTGTCTGCTGGAGCTAGGTGTGAATGTTTCAACTGACCACCTTGATTAGCGTTTAATGGCCTGGCAGTGCCTGGGGCAATCTTTTGTTGAGAGGCGATTAGATGTGCCTGATTGTTTCCTCTCTTCGACAATAAGAGGTTTATATATCTCTGGAATGTGAAAGAACGGTTTGACGCAAGTGTGAATGTTGCCATTGGTCACCTGGGTTAGCACTGAAGCGCCTTGAATCAGGGCCAGCTCACACCTCCCAACAAAGGATTGACTTACACAAATGATCAGCCACTGCCAGAAAGACCAGAGAGATTCATCTATGCTGACGATGGTGCCATCACTGCTCAAGCAGGGAGCTTTGGAATGGTTGATTAACATTGAATGGACTTGCAGCTTCAAAGCCTGGCTGCTTCCTGCCTGGGGGAATCCTTTGTTGGGCCCCAGATTGTTCCTGAATGCTAATCAAGGTGGTCAGTTGAAACATTCACACCTAGCTCCAGCAGACAAGAGTCCTTTGTCCCACCCTGGTCATTCCACAGATATATAAACCCTTTTCCTAGTTCCAACAGACCTCACTACCTCTGAGGATGCTTGCCATAGATGCAGGTGAAACGTCAGGAGAAAATGCCTCTAGAACATGGCCATATAGCCCGAAAAACTACAACAACTCTAAGTTTTTTAATTGTTCAAGAGGGGAGGGGTTTCAGAAAAGGGGAGGTATGCGCCAGAGTTGAAAAACGACTCTGGCGCATACGGCCAGCTAACCATCAGGTGTAATCTCTCTTTCTCTGCGCGTGTATGTACGTATGAGGGTTGAATGAAAAGTAATGCCTCCACCTTCATAACTCCTCAACAGATGGCAGTACTGGTATGTGGCAGGTACTGGCTTGTTCAGTAGACTCTCTTCTACAGTTCCATTTTGGCAGGAAGCCTTAGCAGAAAAAGTAATGCCTCCACCTTCGTAACTCCTCAACAGATGGCAGTACTGGTATGCGGAAGGTACTGGCTTGTTCAGTAGACTCTCCTCTACAGTTCCATTTTGGCCGGAAGCCTTAGCATTGAACGGTTGTGTTGTTAAAGTGAAAAGTATGGAACCCTGCACAGACGGTCGGTCAATGTGACTTAAGCAACGTGCAGTCATTGAATTCTTGACAGCAGAAGGTGTCACCTCAACATCTTTAAGCTTACTTGCCCAACGATGCACAGTACTCACATCAACACAATCACCACAAACAGCTTGCATTCTCTGATGAATCACCTTCTGCTGTCAAGAATTCAATGACTGCACATTGCTTAAGTCGCACTGACCTACCAGTCTGCGCAGGGTGCCATACTTTGCACTTTAACAAGACAACTGTTCAATGCTAAGGCTTCTCCCCAAAATGGAACTGTAGAGGAGAGTCTACTGAACAAGCCAGTACCTGCCGCATACCAGTACTGCCATCTGTTGAGGAGTTACGAAGGTGGAGGCATTACTTTTCACTTTAACAACACAACCATTCAATGCTGAGGCTTCCCACCAAAATGGAACTGTAGAGGAGAGTCTACTGAACAAGCCAGTACCTGCCGCATACCAGTACTGCCATCTTGAGGAGTTACGAAGGTGGAGGCATTACTTTTCACTTTAACAACACAACCGTTCAATGCTAAGGCTTCCCAAAATGGAACTGTAGAGGAGAGTCTACTGAACAAGCCAGTACCTGCCGCATACCAGTACTGCCATCTGTTGAGGAGTTACGAAGGTGGAGCAGGCATTACTTTTCACTTTAACAACACAACCGTTCAATGCTAAGGCTTCCCGCCAAAATGGAACTGTAGAGGAGAGTCTACTGAACAAGCCAGTACCTGCCGCATACCAGTACTGCCATCTGTTGAGGAGTTACGAAGGTGGAGGCATTACTTTTCACTTTAACAACACAACTGTTCAATGCTAAGGCTTCCCGCCAAAATGGAACTGTAGAGGAGAGTCTGCTGAACAAGCCAGTACCTGCCACATACCAGTACTGCCATCTGTTGAGGAGTTACAAAGGTGGAGGCAGTACTTTTCACTTTAACAGCACAACCGTTCAATGCTAAGGCTTCCTGCCAAAATGGAACTGTAGAGGAGAGTCTACTGAACAAGCCAGTACCTGCTGCATACCAGTACTGCCATCTGTTGAGGAGTTACGAAGGTGGAGGCATTACTTTTCATTCAACCCTCGTATGTATTATGTTTGTATGTATGTATGGGAAGTGAGCCCCCGGTGGCGCAGTGGGTTAAACCTCTGAGCTGCTGAACTTGCTTACTGAAAGGTCACAAGTTCGAATCCGGGGAGCGGCGTGAGCTCCCACTGTCAGCCCCAGCTTCTGCCAACCTAGCAATCACGACTGGGATCATCTCATTTGGAAGGATTCTCTTTGCGGGAAGAATGGGATCACATCGCTTCCCGTTGCAACCCACCACACTTTGGTTCTTCTTTCTTCCTTCTCCACCTGCCCATCCTTCTCCTAATTCTCTTCCTCTTTCTTCTAACTCATCTCCTCTTTCTCCTCCTGCTCCTTCTCCTTTTCTAATCCTTCAGACTCTTCCCGCCTCTCTTTCCTAATGTTTGGTTCTTCTTTCTTCCTCCTCCACCTGCCCATCCTTCTCCTAATTCTCTTCCTACTTCTTCTAATTCCCTTCCTCCTTCTCTTCCTAATTCTCTTCCTATTTCTTCCCCTCCTCTTTCTCCTCCTGCTCCTTCTCCTTTTCTAATCCTTCAGACTCTTTCCTCCTCTCTTTCCTAATGTTTGGTTTTTCTTTCTTCCTTCTCCACGGACTCATCTTTCTCCTAATTCTCTTCCTACTTCTACTAACCCCTCCTCTTTCTCCTCCTGCTCCTTCTCCGACTCTTCCTCCTCTCTTTCCTAATGTTTGGTTTTTCTTTCTTCCTTCTCCACGGGTTCATCTTTCTCCTAATTCTCCTCCTACTTCTTCTAACTCCCCTCCTCTTTCTCCTCCTTCTCCTCCGTCTCCTTCTCCGACTCTTCCTCCCCTCTTTCCTAATGTTTGGTTTTTCTTTCTTCCTTCTCCACGGACTCATCTTTCTCCTAATTCTCTTCCTACTTCTACTAACCCCTCCTCTTTCTCCTCCTGCTCCTTCTCCGACTCTTCCTCCTCTCTTTCCGAATGTTTGGTTTTTCTTTCTTCCTTCTCCACGGACTCATCTTTCTCCTAATTCTCCTCCTACTTCTACTAACTCCCCTCCTCTTTCTCCTCCTTCTCCTCCGTCTCCTTCTCCGACTCTTCCTCCTCTCTTTCCTAATGTTTGGTTTTTCTTTCTTCCTTCTCCACGGACTCATCTTTCTCCTAATTCTCCTCCTACTTCTACTAACTCCCCTCCTCTTTCTCCTCCTTCTCCGTCTCCTTCTCCGACTCTTCCTCCTCTCTTTCCTAATGTTTGGTTTTTCTTTCTTCCTTCTCCACGGACTCATCTTTCTCCTAATTCTCTTCCTACTTCTACTAACCCCTCCTCTTTCTCCTCCTGCTCCTTCTCCGACTCTTCCTCCTCTCTTTCCGAATGTTTGGTTTTGCTTTCTTCCTCCTCCACCTGCTTATCCTTCTCCAAATTCTCTCTCTCTTCTTCTCTCCTCCTCTTTCTCCTTCTCCTTCTTCTAATCCTTCATCCTTCTTTCCTCCTCTCTTTCCTAATGTTTGGTTTTTCTTTCTTCCTTCTCCACTAGCTCATCTTTCTCCTAATTCTCTTCCTACTTCTTCTAACTCCCTCCCCTTTCTCCTTCTGCTCCTTCTCCTACTCTTCCTCCTCTCTTTCCTAATGTTTGGTTCTTCTTTCTTCCTCCTCCACCTGCTTATCCTTCTCCCAGTTCTCTTTTCAGGCTAAGTCTCCTCCTCTTTCTCCTCCTAAACCTTCCTCTTCTTCCTCTTTCTTCTCTTCCCGCCTCTCTTTCCTAATGTTTGGTTCTTTTTTCTTCCTCCTCCACCTGCTCATCTTTCTCCTAATTCTCTTCCTACTTCTTCTAACTCCCCTCCTCCTTCTCCAACTCTTCCTCTTCTCTTTTCTAATGTTTGGTTTTTCTTTCTTCCTCCACTTGCTCATCCTTCTCCTAATTCTATTCCTACTTTCTTTAAGTCTCCTCCTCTTTCTCTTTCTCCTCCTAATTCTGTTCCTACTTCTTCCCCTCCTTTTTCTCCTCCTGCTCCTTCTCCTTTGCTAGTCCTGCAGACTCTTTCCTCCTCTCTTTCCTAATGTTTAGTTTTTCTTTCTTTCTTCTCCACCTGCTCGTCCTTCTAATTTGCTTCCTACTTCTTCTAACTGCCTTTCTCTTTCTCCTCCTGCTCCTTCTCCGACTCTTCCTCCTCTCTTTCCTAATGTTTGGTTTTTCTGTCTTCCTCCTCCACCAGCTCATCCTTCTCCTAATTCTTTTCCTACTTCTTCCTCTCTCTCTTTCTCCTCCTGCTCCTTCTCTAATCCTTCAGACACTTTCTTTCTCTCTTTCCTAATCTTTTGTTTTTCTCTCTTCCTCCTCCACCTGCTCATCCTTCTCCTAATTCTCTTCCTACTTCTTCTAACTCCCCTCCTCTTTCTCCTCCTGCTCCTTCTCTGACTCTTATTTGGTTTTTCTTTCTTCCTCCTCCTCCTGCTCATCCTTCTCCTAATTCTGTTCCTACTTCTTTTAAGTCTCCTCCTCTTTCTCTTTCTCCTAATTCTCTTCCTACTTCTTCCCCTCCTCTTTCTCCTCCTGCTCCTTCTACTTTTCTAATCCTTTAGACTCTTTCCTAATGTTTGGTTCTTCTTTCTTACTCCTCCACCTGCTTCCTCCTCCTTCTAATTCTCTTCATACTTCTTCCCCTCCTCTTTATTTTTCTCCTCTTGCTCCTCCTTTTCTAATCCTTTAGACTCTTTCCTAATGTTTGGTTCTTCTTTCTTACTCCTCCACCTGCTCCTCCTTCTTCTAATTCTCTTCGTACTTCTTCCCCTCCTCTTTATTTTTCTCCTCTTCGTCCTTCTCCTTTTCTAATCCTTCAGACTCTTTCTTTCTCTCATCCCCAATGTTTGGTTCTTCTTTCTCTCTTTCGTAATGTTTGGGTCTTCTTTCTCCCTCCTCCACCTGCTCCTCCTTCCCCTAATTCTCTTCCTACTTCTTCTAACTCCCCTCCTCCTTCTCCGACTCTTCCTCCTCTCTTTCCAAATGTTTGGTTTTTCTTTCTCCCTCCTCCACCTGCTCCTCCTTCCCCTAATTCTCTTCCTACTTCTTCTAACTCCCCTCCTCCTTCTCCGACTCTTCCTCCTCTCTTTCCAAATGTTTGGTTTTTCTTTCTTCCTCCTCCACCTGCTCCTCCTTCCCCTAATTCTCTTCCTACTTCTTCTAACTCCCCTCCTCCTTCTCCGACTCTTCCTCCTCTCTTTCCAAATGTTTGGTTTTTCTTTCTCCCTCCTCCACCTGCTCCTCCTTCCCCTAATTCTCTTCCTACTTCTTCTAACTCCCCTCCTCCTTCTCCGACTCTTCCTCCTCTCTTTCCAAATGTTTGGTTTTTCTTTCTTCCTCCTCCACCTGCTCCTCCTTCCCCTAATTCTCTTCCTACTTCTTCTAACTCCCCTCCTCCTTCTCCGACTCTTCCTCCTCTCTTTCCAAATGTTTGGTTTTTCTTTCTCCCTCCTCCACCTGCTCCTCCTTCCCCTAATTCTCTTCCTACTTCTTCTAACTCCCCTCCTCCTTCTCCGACTCTTCCTCCTCTCTTTCCAAATGTTTGGTTTTTCTTTCTTCCTCCTCCACCTGCTCCTCCTTCCCCTAATTCTCTTCCTACTTCTTCTAACTCCCCTCCTCCTTCTCCGACTCTTCCTCCTCTCTTTCCAAATGTTTGGTTTTTCTTTCTCCCTCCTCCACCTGCTCCTCCTTCCCCTAATTCTCTTCCTACTTCTTCTAACTCCCCTCCTCCTTCTCCGACTCTTCCTCCTCTCTTTCCAAATGTTTGGTTTTTCTTTCTCCCTCCTCCACCTGCTCCTCCTTCCCCTAATTCTCTTCCTACTTCTTCTAACTCCCCTCCTCCTTCTCCGACTCTTCCTCCTCTCTTTCCAAATGTTTGGTTTTTCTTTCTTCCTCCTCCACCTGCTCATCCTTCCCCTAATTCTCTTCCTACTTCTTCTAACTCCCCTCCTCCTTCTCCGACTCTTCCTCCTCTCTTTCCAAATGTTTGGTTTTTCTTTCTCCCTCCTCCACCTGCTCCTCCTTCCCCTAATTCTCTTCCTACTTCTTCTAACTCCCCTCCTCCTTCTCCGACTCTTCCTCCTCTCTTTCCAAATGTTTGGTTCTTCTTTCTTACTCCTCCACCTGCTCCTCCTTCTTCTAATTCTCTTCGTACTTCTTCCCCTCCTCTTTCTTTTTCTCCTCTTCGTCCTTCTCCTTTTCTAATCCTTCAGACTCTTTCTTTCTCTCATCCCCAATGTTTGGTTCTTCTTTCTCTCTTTCGTAATGTTTGGGTCTTCTTTCTCCCTCCTCCACCTGCTCCTCCTTCCCCTAATTCTCTTCCTACTTCTTCTAACTCCCCTCCTCCTTCTCCGACTCTTCCTCCTCTCTTTCCAAATGTTTGGTTTTTCTTTCTTCCTCCTCCACCTGCTCCTCCTTCCCCTAATTCTCTTTCTACTTCCTGCTCCTTCTCCTTTTCTAACCCTTTGCCCTCTTTCTTCCTCTCTTTCCTCGTGTTTGGTTCCACTCTGGCAATAATGAGCATGTTTTTTGTCAAGACGATTGGGGGCTCGTCCGGGATTATACATGATATTGTGTATGTGTGTGTACACTCTTTGGTAAAATTTCCACCTCCATGTTTTGATATATGGCAAGCAGGGAAGACTTGGAACAGGCCATTTTCTTGCCCTAATCATGGAGTTGGAAGCTATAGCCTTCAAGCAGAGATTGAAGCCTGCATAATGAGAGAGCACCCAGCTTGCCTTAATGGGTTCATTCCAGGCATGGGCAAACTTTGGCCCTCCAGGTGTTTTGGACTCCAACTCCCACAACTCCTAACAGCCTCCGGTACCATCCTTTTGGACTCCAACTCTCACAATTCCTAACAGCCTCAGACCCCTTCCCTTTGGACTCCAACTCCCACAACTCCTAACAGACTCAGGCTCCTTCCTTTTGGACTCCAACTCTCACAATTCCTAACAGCCTCTGGCTGTTAGGAATTGTGGGAGTTGAAGTCCAAAACACCTGGAGGGCCAAAGTTTGCCCATCCCTGGTTTATACCAATTCCTTTAATGTCCACAGAACGGCCTTTGTCAGAGTGTTAGAGTTTAGCAGAAGCATCGCACAATTCCTATACTGAAATGCTTTCCAAAAACATTTCCCCCATATTTTTCCCTATCTCCATGAGTTCAAATATGGGTTTTTTTGAACATGCAGTCACACTTGCAGTACAGATTAGCGAGGACTACTGTTTGGGTTATTTCAATGTCTTCTGAGCATTCGAAAACGCTCCTCTTCCACCGATAATAAGCTTTGCAATACATTTTTTTGAAGTATACACAACTTTATTTTTGTTTTAAACAGTGCCTTCGGTTCCTTTTGGGTTGACAAATTCCACACCACAACTTTGGCCTCTTGTTCAGTTTGTCCTCTCTCTGTTTGTGTGTGTGTATTCACAGTAGAGTCTCGCTTATCCGACATAATCGGGCCAGCAGAACGTCAGATAAATGAAAATGTCGGATAATACTCTTATTGTTCAGTTTGTCTTCTCTCTGTTTGTGTGTGTATATATACACAGTAGAGTCTCTCTTATCCGACATAATCGGGCCAGCAGAACGTCAGATAAATGAAAATGTCGGATAATACTCTTATTGTTCAGTTTGTCTTCTCTCTGTTTGTGTGTGTATATATACACAGTAGAGTCTCTCTTATCCGACATAATCGGGCCAGCAGAACGTCAGATAAATGAAAATGTCGGATAATACTCTTATTGTTCAGTTTGTCTTCTCTCTGTTTGTGTGTATATATACACAGTAGAGTCTCTCTTATCCGACATAATCGGGCCAGCAGAACGTCAGATAAATGAAAATGTCGGATAATACTCTTATTGTTCAGTTTGTCTTCTCTCTGTTTGTGTGTGTATATATACACAGTAGAGTCTCTCTTATCCGACATAATCGGGCCAGCAGAACGTCAGATAAATGAAAATGTCGGATAATACTCTTATTGTTCAGTTTGTCTTCTCTCTGTTTGTGTGTGTATATATACACAGTAGAGTCTCTCTTATCCGACATAATCGGGCCAGCAGAACGTCAGATAAATGAAAATGTCGGATAATACTCTTATTGTTTAGTTTGTCTTCTCTCTGTTTGTGTGTGTATATACACAGTAGAGTCTCTCTTATCCGACATAATCGGGCCAGCAGAACGTCAGATAAATGAAAACGTCGGATAATACTCTTATTGTTCAGTTTGTCTTCTCTCTTGTTTGTGTGTGTATATATACACAGTAGAGTCTCTCTTATCCGACATAATCGGGCCAGCAGAACGTCAGATAAATGAAAACGTCGGATAATACTCTTATTGTTCAGTTTGTCTTCTCTCTTGTTTGTGTGTGTATATATACACAGTAGAGTCTCTCTTATCCGACATAATCGGGCCAGCAGAACGTCAGATAAATGAAAATGTCGGATAATACTCTTATTGTTCAGTTTGTCTTCTCTCTGTTTGTGTGTGTATATATACACAGTAGAGTCTCTCTTATCCGACATAATCGGGCCAGCAGAACGTCAGATAAATGAAAATGTCGGATAATACTCTTATTGTTCAGTTTGTCTTCTCTCTGTTTGTGTGTATATATACACAGTAGAGTCTCTCTTATCCGACATAATCGGGCCAGCAGAACGTCAGATAAATGAAAATGTCGGATAATACTCTTATTGTTCAGTTTGTCTTCTCTCTGTTTGTGTGTATATATACACAGTAGAGTCTCTCTTATCCGACATAATCGGGCCAGCAGAACGTCAGATAAATGAAAATGTCGGATAATACTCTTATTGTTCAGTTTGTCTTCTCTCTGTTTGTGTGTATATATACACAGTAGAGTCTCTCTTATCCGACATAATCGGGCCAGCAGAACGTCAGATAAATGAAAATGTCGGATAATACTCTTATTGTTCAGTTTGTCTTCTCTCTGTTTGTGTGTGTATATATACACAGTAGAGTCTCTCTTATCCGACATAATCGGGCCAGCAGAACGTCAGATAAATGAAAATGTCGGATAATACTCTTATTGTTCAGTTTGTCTTCTCTCTGTTTGTGTGTGTATATATACACAGTAGAGTCTCGCTTATCCGACATAATCGGGCCAGCAGAACGTCAGATAAATGAAAATGTCGGATAATACTCTTATTGTTCAGTTTGTCTTCTCTCTGTTTGTGTGTGTATATATACACAGTAGAGTCTCTCTTATCCGACATAATCGGGCCAGCAGAACGTCAGATAAATGAAAATGTCGGATAATACTCTTATTGTTTAGTTTGTCTTCTCTCTGTTTGTGTGTATATATACACAGTAGAGTCTCTCTTATCCGACATAATCGGGCCAGCAGAACGTCAGATAAATGAAAATGTCGGATAATACTCTTATTGTTCAGTTTGTCTTCTCTCTGTTTGTGTGTGTATATATACACAGTAGAGTCTCGCTTATCCGACATAATCGGGCCAGCAGAACGTCAGATAAATGAAAATGTCGGATAATACAGAGTCTCCTACTTTTACCCGTTCGACACGGCGCTAGACACCTAGAATACTAACAACAGGGACTCAAAGAGTTAAAGCAAGGCAATGCCCTGGGGCTAGAGGAAGTGCACGGATGTTGAAGAGGAGCCTGGCCTAAACACCTAGAATACTAACAACAGAGATGCAAAGAGTTAAAGCAAGGCGATGCCCCAGGGCTAGACGGCCCATCAGGAAGTGCCTGGATGCGGAAGAGGAGTGTGGAAATCTCAGAGGGAAGGAGGGACGATGCTTCCCTTCCGGTCCTGCCTCTTTTCCCTTCCCTCCTCTTCCTCCTTGTCTTGCTCTTACTGGGAATGGAGAGAGAATTGGGGAGCGCTCCTTTAATTGAAGGGGGAAAAGGGGACATAGGATAAAAGCGTCGGATAAGACGGATAAGACGGATAAGCAAAGGTTGGATAAGCGAGACTCTACTGTATCTTATCTATCTTGGGAATGGAGAGAGAGTTGAGGAGCGCTCCTTTAATTGGAGGGGAAATGCAGGAGGAAAAGGGGCATTGGATAAAAGCGTTGGATAAGACGGAAATGTCGGATTAGCAAAGGTTGGATAAGCGAGACTCTACTGTATCTGTATCTTATCTATCTTGGGAATGGAGAGAGAGTTGAGGAGCGCTCCTTTAATTGGAGGGGAAATGCAGGAGGAAAAGGGGCATTGGATAAAAGCGTCGGATAAGACAGAAATGTCGGATTAGCGAAGGTTGGATAAGTGAGACGACTGTATCTGTATCTATCAATCTTGGGAACTGAGAGAGAGTTGGTGAGTGCTCCTTTAATTGAAGGGGAAATGCAGGAGGAAAAGGGAGGCATTGGATAAGAACATTGGATAAGACGGAATGTCGGATAAGATGGAATGTCTGATAAGGAAGGAAGTCCCTTCAAAGCATGTGGGTTCTGTGTTGGAAGTTTGGCCTGATTCTATCATTGGTGGGGTTGAACGGGCTCTTTGATTGTAGGTAAACAGTAAATCCCAGCAACTACCGCACCCAAATGTCAAGGTCTGTTTTCCCCAAATTCCACCAGTTTGGGCATATTGAGTATTCCTGCCCTTGTGTTACAGATCTATCATGGTTTGAGTCCACAGTGCTCTCTGGATGTAGGTGAACTACAACTCCCAAACTCAAGGTCAGTGCCCACCAAACCCTTCCAGTATTTTCTGTTGGTCATGGGAGTTCTGTGTGCCAAGTTTGGTTCAATTCCATTGTTGGTGGAGTTCAGAATGCTCTTTGATTGTAGGTGAACTATAAATCCCAGCAACTACAACTCCCAAATGTCAAGGTCTATTTTCCCCAAACACCACCAGTGTCCACATTTGGGCATATTGAGTATTTGTGCCAAGTTTGGTCCAGATCCATCCTAGCTTGACTCTCTGGATGTAGGTGAACTACAACTCCAAAACTCAAGGCCCACCAAACCCAGTATTTTCTGTTGGTCATGGGAGTTCTGTGTGTCAAGTTTGGTTCAATTCCATCATTGTGAGTTCAGAATGGTCTTTGATTGTAGGCGAACTATAAATCCCAGCAACTACAACTGCCAAATGTCAAGGTCTATTTTCCCCAAACTCCACTGGTGTTCACATTTGGGCATATTGAGTATTTGTGCGTAGTTTGGTCCAGATCCATCATTGTTTGAGTCCGCAGTGCTCTTTGATTGTAGGTGAACTACAAATCCCAGCAACCACAACACCCAAATGTCAAGGTCTATTGTCCCCAAATTCCACCAGTGTTCACATTTGAGCATATTGAGTATTTGTGGGTAGTTTGGTCCAGATCCATCATTGAGTCTGCAGTGCTCTTTGATTGTAGGTGAACTACAAATCCCAGCAACCACAACACCCAAATGTCAAGGTTTATTTTCCCCAAATTCCACCTGTGTTCACATTTGGGCATATTGAATATTTGTGGGTAGTTTGGTCCAGATCCATCATTGAGTCTACAGTGCTCTTTGATTGTAGGTGAACTACAAATCCCAGCAACCACAACTCCCAAATGTCAAGGTCTATTTTCCCCAAACTCCACCTGTGTTCACATTTGGGCATATTGAATATTTGTGGGTAGTTTGGTCCAGATCCATCATTGAGTCTACAGTGCTCTTTGATTGTAGGTGAACTACAAATCCCAGCAACCACAACACCCAAATGTCAAGGTCTATTTTCCACAAACTCCACCAGTGTTCACATTTGGGCATATTGAGTATTTGTGTCAAGTTTGGTCCAGATCCATCATTGTTTGAGTCCATGCTCTCTGGATGTAGGAACTAAATCCCAGCAACAACAACTCCCAAATGACAAAAATCCCCCCCCCCCCCAAACCAGCATATCTGGTATTTGTGCCAAATTTGGTCGGGTGAATGAAAATACATCCTGAGTATCAGATACTGATATTACGATTCATAACGGGAGTCAAATTACAGTTATGGAAGTAGCAACTTGAGTTTGGGAGTTGTAGTTCATCTACATCCAGAGAGGACTCAAACAATGATAGATCTGGACCACACTTGGCACAAATACTCAATATGATGTGATGGTTGGGGTCACCACGACATGAGGAACTGTATTAAGGGGTCTGCGGCATTAGGAAGGTCGAGAGACACTGATCTAACCCTACAAAACAGTGTTAGAGAGTGGGAAAGAATAGTTTCCAAGGAAATATTGCCAACTAAGGATGAGTCCTGAATGCCATGAGTGGCCTCTCTTGTGTGTGTGTGTCTCCACTCTCCTTTCTCCATGCGATCCCCAACTGACTCATCCTAACATGATTTTCGAAGTGTGTTGTATCTCGAGTCTGTTGTTGTCTAGCGCAGCGGTTCTCAACCTGGGGGTCGCGACCACCAAGGGGGTCATTTGGCCATTTCGGAGGGGTCGCGAGGCTGCCCCGCCTGCTTTGCACTCTTGAAAATAATTTCATGAGGAACCATATTTAGGGGTCACGGTGTTGTATCTCGAGTCTGTTGTTGTCTAGCGCAGCGGTTCTCAACCTGGGGGTCGCGACCACCAAGGGGGTCATTTGGCCATTTCGGAGGGGTCGCGAGGCTGCCCCGCCTGCTTTGCACTCTTGAAAATAATTTTATGAGGAACCATATTTAGGGGTCACGGTGTTGTATCTCGAGTCTGTTGTTGTCTAGCGCAGCGGTTCTCAACCTGGGGGTCGCGACCACCAAGGGGGTCATTTGGCCATTTCGGAGGGGTCGCGAGGCTGCCCCGCCTGCTTTGCACTCTTGAAAATAATTTTATGAGGAACCATATTTAGGGGTCACGGTGTTGTATCTCGAGTCTGTTGTTGTCTAGCGCAGCGGTTCTCAACCTGGGGGTCGCGACCACCAAGGGGGTCATTTGGCCATTTCGGAGGGGTCGCGAGGCTGCCTCGCCTGCTTTGCACTCTTGAAAATAATTTCATGAGGAACCATATTTAGGGGTCACGGTGTTGTATCTCGAGTCTGTTGTTGTCTAGCGCAGCGGTTCTCAACCTGGGGGTCGCGACCACCAAGGGGGTCATTTGGCCATTTCGGAGGGGTCGCGAGGCTGCCCCGCCTGCTTTGCACTCTTGAAAATAATTTCATGAGGAACCATATTTAGGGGTCACGGTGTTGTATCTCGAGTCTGTTGTTGTCTAGCGCAGCGGTTCTCAACCTGGGGGTCGCGACCACCAAGGGGGTCATTTGGCCATTTCGGAGGGGTCGCGAGGCTGCCCCGCCTGCTTTGCACTCTTGAAAATAATTTTATGAGGAACCATATTTAGGGGTCACGGTGTTGTATCTCGAGTCTGTTGTTGTCTAGCGCAGCGGTTCTCAACCTGGGGGTCGCGACCACCAAGGGGGTCATTTGGCCATTTCGGAGGGGTCGCGAGGCTGCCTCGCCTGCTTTGCACTCTTGAAAATAATTTCATGAGGAACCATATTTAGGGGTCACGGTGTTAGAAAGGTTGAGAGCCCCTGGTCTAGTGTAAGGCTTCTGCCTTTTGGGGATGTGCCATTCGCCAGCATTGGAACTTGTATTGTCCAAAAACCATCGCAAAGGAATTGCGGAAAAGTTTTTGCAACGTCCCGTTTGGAAATGCAAGCTCTGGCTTCGCCATAGCGCAAAAACTCGAGCTCCAATCCCCCGGCGTTGCAAAAGTCTATGTTTTTTGCGTTTGTTTTCATTTCTGTGTCGATTTATTTACGCACATTTGGAAATTTATTTTTGTGTTTCCGAAGTTTTGCACTATAACGGGATGGGGATACTAGCAATACAAGCCAGTGTATAAAATAAACTTTAAAGAAATGTTTTCTTTCTTGAGTACTGAGATCAAACGCTCTCTTTCTTTCTTTCTTTCTTTCTTTCTTTCTTTTCCGCCCCCAAAGTGGCAGCCATGATAGCCACGGGAACCATTTGGACAAGTTACATGGATGGGTTCTCGTCAGTAGCAAAGCTTCCAGGAGAGGAATAGGTAGTTGTAGCCCAGGGTTTCTCAACCTGGGGGTCGGGACCCCTGTGGGGGTCGCGAGGGTGTATCAGAGGGGTCGCCAAAGACCATTAGAAAACACAGTATTAGGTTCTTGTGGGTTTTTTGGGCTATAGGCCATGGTCTAGAGGCATTTCTCCTGACGTTTTGTCGAAGGCTTTCATGGCTGGAATCACTAGGTTCTGAGGATGCTTGCCATAGATGCAGGCGAAACGTCAGGAGAAATGCCTCTAGAACATGGCTCTATAGCCCGAAAAAACCCACAAGAACCTAGTGATTCCAGCCATCAAAGCCTTCGACAATACATTGTGATATAATATATTGTGGCTCCTGACATGACAAAACAAAACAAAACAAATGGTGGAGTTCAGAATGCTCTTTGATTGAAGGGAAACTATAAATCCCAGCAACTACAACTCCCAAATGTCAAGGTCTGTTTTCCCCAAACTCCACCAGTGTTCACATTTGGGCATATTGAGTATCCGTGCCAAGTTTGGTCCAGATCCATCATTGTTTGAGTCCACAGTGCTCTTTGGATATAGGTGAACTACAACTCCCAAACTGAAAGTCAATGCCCGCCAAACCCTTCTACTGTTTTCTGTTGGTCATGGGAGTTGTGTATGCCAAGTTTGGTTCCATTTCATCCTTGGTGGAGTTCAGAATGCTCTTTGATTGTAGGCGAACTATAAATCCCAGCAACTACAACTCCCACTTGCCAAGGTCTGTTTCCCCAAACTCCACCAGTGTTCACGTTTGGGCATATTGAGTATCCGTGCCAAGTTTGGTCCAGATCCATCATTGTTTGAGTCCACAGTGCTCTTTGGATATAGGTGAACTACAACTCCCAAACTGAAAGTCAATGCCCGCCAAACCCTTCTACTGTTTTCTGTTGGTCATGGGAGTTGTGTATGCCAAGTTTGGTTCCATTTCATCCTTGGTGGAGTTCAGAATGCTCTTTGATTGTAGGCGAACTATAAATCCCAGCAACTACAACTCCCAATTGCCAAGGTCTGTTTTTCCCCAAACTCCACCAGTGTTCACATTTGGGCATATTGAGTATCCGTGCCAAGTTTGGTCCAGATCCATCATTGTTTGAGTCCACAGTGCTCTTTGGATATAGGTGAACTACAACTCCCAAACTCAAAGTCAATGCCTCACCAAACCCTTCTACTGTTTTCTGTTGGTCATGGGAGTTGTGTATGCCAAGTTTGGTTCCATTTCATCCTTGGTGGAGTTCAGAATGCTCTTTGATTGTAGGCGAACTATAAATCCCAGCAACTACAACTCCCAAAATCAATTTGCCTGAACCCCACCAGTATTCAAATCTGGTCATATTGGGTATTTGTGCCAAATTTGGTCCAGTGAGTGAGAATATTTACTGCATATCAGATATTTACATTATGATTCATAGCAGTAGCAAAATCACAGTTGTGAAGTAGTAACAAAAATAATTTTATGGTTGGGGGTCACCACAACATGAGGAACTGGATTAAGGGGTCGCGGCATTGGGAAGGTTGGGAAACACTGTTGTAGCCAATGGACACTGATAATAATAATATAATAATATATACAATATATTATACCATTATATTGTAATATTATTAGTAAGATTACATGTAATATAAATATATAATTATAATATTATTTTATATTGTATTACATTATAATATAAATATTATATGTGTATATAATATGTATTACATTACATATGTGTATACAATATATTACATTATATTACTAGAATGGCACATAGAGTTCCATCTATGCTGACGATCGTGCCATCACCGCTCAAGCAGTAAGCTTTGAAATGGTTGAACAGAAGCTTCAGGTGCTCTTACTGTCTATTATGTGGCGAAGGTACTTCATCTTTAGTTCAGAGAGTTTCATCTATGCTGACGATCATGCCATCACCGCTCAAGCAGGAAGCTTTGAAATGGTTGAACAGAAGCTTAAGGTACTCTTACTGTCTATTATGTGGCCAAAGTACTTCATCTTTACTTCAGAGAGTTCCATCTATGCTGACGATCATGCCATCACTGCTCAAGCAGGAAGCTTTGAAATGGTTGAACAGAAGCTTCAGGTGCTCTTACTGTCTATTATGTGGCGAAGGTACTTCATCTTTAGTTCAGAGAGTTTCATCTATGCTGACGATCATGCCATCACCGCTCAAGCAAGGAGCTTTGGAATGCTTGAACAGAAGCTTTAGGTGCTCTTACTGCATATTACAGGGAAAACCAGGTTGCACCAACAGTGTTTAACATTTACAGAAACGAGCAGCCATGATAGCCACAGAAACCTTTTCAAGAAGTCACACACTCTCAGTTTCATCTATGCTGACGATTGTATCATCACCGCTCAAGAAGGGAGCTTTGAAATGGTTGAACAGAAGCTCCCCGGAGGTTTAGATGTTCTTACTGCCTATTACAGGGAAAACCAGGTTGTAACATCAATATGTTTAATATTTAAACAAATGATCAGCGACTGCCAGAAGGGAGAGAAAGTTTCGCCTATGCTGACAATCATGCCATCACCGCTCAAGCAGGAAAATTTGAAATGGTTGAATAGCAGAACTCCGAAGTTTAGGTGCTCTTACTGCCTGTTATAGGGAAAGCCAGTTTGGTCCATCAGTATTTAACATTTACACAAATAATCAGCCACTCCCAGAAGGGACAGAGAGTTTCATCTATGCTGACGATCGTGCTATCACCACTCAAGGAGGGAGCTTTGAAATGGTCGAACAGAAGCTCTCCGAAGCTTTAGGTGCTCTTACTGCCCATTACAGGGAAGACCAGGTTGCACCATCCATGTTTAACATTTACATAAGTGATAAGCCACTGCCAGAAGGGACAGATCTATGCTGACGATTGTGCCATCACCACTCAAGCAAGGAGCTTTGGAATGGTTGAACAGAAGCTTAAGGTGCTCTTATTGCCTATTACAGGGAAAACAAGGTTGCACCATCAGTATTTAAAATTTACACAAATGACCAGCCACTCCCAGAAGGGACAGAGAGTTTCATCTATGCTGATGATCATGCCATCACTGCGCAAACAAGGAGCTTTGGAATGGTTGAACAGAAGCTCTCTGAAGTTTTAGGTGCCGTGACTGCCTATTACAGGGAAAACCAGGTTGCACCATTAATGTTTAACATGTACACAAATGATCAGCCACTGCCAGAAGGGACAGAGAGTTTCATCTATGCTGACGATCGTGCCATCACTGCTCAAACAAGGAGCTTTGGAATGGTTGAACAGAAGTGTAAGGTGCTCCAATCAAGAAATGCTTTCTTTCTTGAATACCAAGATGAAACTCTCTTCATTCTTTTCTGCTGCAAAAGTGGTAGCCATGATAGCCACAGAAACCTTTTCAAGAAGTCACACGCTCTCAGTTTCAACTATGCTGACGATCATGCCATCACTGCTCAAGCAGGGAGATTTGAAATGGTTGAACAGAAGCTCTATGAAGCTTTAGGTGCTCTTACCGACTATTACAGGGAAAACGAGCTTGCTGCATCCATTTTAACATTTGCACGAATGATCAGCCACTGCCAGATGGGACAGAGAGTTTCAACTATGCTGACGATCGTACCATCACCGCTCAAGCAGAGAGCTTTGAAATGGTGGAACAGAAGCTCTCCGGAGCTTTAGGTGCTCTTACTGCCTATTACAGGGAAAACTAGGTTGCACCATCAATATTAAACATGTACACAAATGACCAGCCACTGCCAGAAGGGACAGAGAGTTTCATCTATGCTGACGATCATGTCATCACCACCCAAGCAGAGAGCTTTGAAATGGTGGAACAGAAGCTCTCCAAAGGTTTAGGTGCTCTTACTGTCTATTACAGGGAAAACCAGCTTGCTCCATCCATGTTTAACATTTACACAAATGACCAGAAGGGACAGAGAGTTTCATCTATGATGACGATCATGCCATCACCACTCTGAAGCTTTAGGTGCTCTTAATGACAAAATCAACCCCACCAGTATTCAAATTTGGGCATATCAGGTATTTGTGTCAAATTTGGTCCAGTGAATGAAAATATATCCTGCAGATCAGATATTTGCATGACTAACTTAATGCAGACTACCAGGAGAGGGCGCTCTCATACTGCCCAGAAGCTGCCAGGCATCAAAGAAATTCAGAAATGCTGGACCATTCTTAACAACCCATCATGCCTGACGACACAGAGAAGCCAATGCAATTCACAAGCATGTGGACAATTTCACAGAAAGGAAGAAACAATGAAAATGAACAAATTCTGGCTACCTGTATTTTAAAAAATCTCTAGTTTTTAAAACTAGGACTGTAAATAAAGAACAATATCTGTCAGTTGAAACATTCACACCTAGCTCCAGCAGACAAGAGTCCTTTGTCCCACCCTGGTCATTCCACAGATATATAAACCCTTTTTCCTAGTTCCAACAGACCTCACTACCTCTGAGGATGCTTGCCATAGATGCAGGCGAAACGTCAGGAGAGAATGCCTCTAGAACATGGACATATAGCCCGAAAAAAACTACAACAACCCAGATTGTGCCTTGCAACTGTTGCTAATCAAGGTGGTCAGTTGAAACATTCACACCTAGTTCCAGCAGACAAGAGTCCTTTATCTCACCCTGGTCATTCCACAGATATATAAACCCTTTTCCTAGTTCCAACAGACCTCACTACCTCTGAGGATGCTTGCCATAGATGCAGGCGAAACGTCAGGAGAGAATGCCTCTAGAACATGGCCATATAGCCCGAAAAAACCTACAATAACCCAGTGATTCCGGCCATGAAGGCCATCAAATGCTAATCAAGGTGGTCAGTTGAAACATTCACACCTAGCTCCAACAAACAAGAGTTCTTTGTCCTACCCTGGTCATTCCACAGATATATAAACCCAATTTTCCTAGTTCCAACAGACCTCACAACCTCTGAGGATGCTTGCCATAGATGCAGGCGAAACGTCAGGAGAGACTGCCTCTAGAACATGGCCATATAGCCCGAAAAAACCTACAACAACCCAGTGATTCCAGTCATGAAAGCCTTCAACAATAAAATGAAAAAATATTAATTTGGTCCAGCAGACAAGAGTCCTTTGTGTCACCCTGGTCATTCCACAGATATATAAACCCTTTTTCCTAGTTCCAACAGACCTCACAACCTCTGAGGATGCTTGCCATAGATGTAGGCAAAACGTCAGGAGCGAATGCCTCTAGAACATGGCCATATAGCTCGAATAAACCTTCAACGACCCTATATAAACCTCATTTGTCTAGTTTCCAACAGAAAAACATTCTGAAAACGGGAATTCCAGACAAGAAACAATCAGGGCCAATTAATCACCTCGCAACAAAGGATTCCGAAAACAGGGGAATTACAGACAAGAAATAATCAGGGTTTATTTGTTTGTCGTGTCAGGGCAACCAGTCAATTATATTACATTTCTAACAGAACAAAGCAAACAAACAGAGAAAATACAAAATTTGTGAGTTTGGTAGTATTAAATGTCCTTTGACCAGTATCTGGCCACTTGGAGTGCTTCTGGTGTTGCTGCAAGAAGGTCCTCCATTGTGCATGTGGCAGGGCTCAGGTTGCATTGCAGCAGGTGGTCAGTGGTTGGCTCTTCTCTGCACTCGCATGTCGAGGATTCCACTTTGTGGCTCCATTTCTGAAGGTTGGCTCTGCATCTCGT
>NW_026844811.1:16621878-16666630 GCF_025583915.1 Anolis sagrei ordinatus | reverse complement strand
GCCTTCTCTTACTGAGGCCTCTCTCACTTTGAGGCCTCTCTCACTCTGAGGCAAACTAACACTGAGGCCTTTCTCCTACTGAGACCTCTCTCACTTTGAGGCCTCTCTCTCACTGAGGCCTCTCTCAGACTGAGGCCTCTCTCATACCGAGGCAAACTAATACTGAGGCCTTTCTCCTATTGAGGCCTTCTCCGACTGAGGCCTCTCTCACACTGAGGCCTCTCTCACACTGAGGTGAATTAACACTGAGGCCTTCTCAAACTGAGGCCTAGTAACACACTGAGCTCTTCTCCCACAGAGACCTCTCACAAACGGAGGGCTACTAATCTATAGGTACATCTGCTTATATAGAACTGCAGCTTTTGCTGAGTCGTTGAATCCATTTAACCCCTTCAGTGCCTGACTCACTTTTTTGTAAATAAAAATTACTAGTTAATTTTTAATATTTCTGACAATTTCATGGGATGCTTTGAATTCTCTGCCAGATAGCTCAAGTGCTATCTGTTGTTCACTAAGCCCCCATAAAATCCAGATTATCTGTCTATATGGCAGTGTAGACTCACATAATCCAGTTCAAAGCAGATATTGTGGGTTATCTGCTTTGATCATCTGGATTATATGGCAGTGTAGAAGGGGCCAAAGTTTGGGCAGGGGCTGCATATTTCCAAACTGCGATGGCAAAATATTTCCACAGACATTTATGTAGCAATAATATACATAAGAAAAGTTATGTATGTGTGTATGTGGCTGGGGACTCTCTCAGACTGAGGCCTCTCTCACACACTAACTTCCATAGACAAGCTCCTGCCTTCACAAAGAGCTATAGCTCCCTGTACTCAGGAGACAGCAGAGGCCCTCGAGGAGATAGAGTGGAATATAAGTAAAGTGTTGTTGTTGTTGTTGTTGTTGTTATTAAAATAATAAATAATAAATTTAAATAATAATTTTAATTTTATTTATATTATTGTTATTATTATTATTATTATTACTATAACATGGGCAAGCAAGGGCAATGCTTATATAGGTAAAATTAGAGTCTATATATATATATATACGTATATATGTGTTATTATTATTATTATTTAAATAATAAATAATAAATTTAAATAATAATTTTAATATTATTTATATTATTGTTATTATTATTTAAATAATAAAAAATACATTTTATTATTATTATTATTATTATTATTATTATAACATGGGCAAGGGCAATGCTTATATAAGTAAAATTAGAGTCTATATATATATATGTTGTTGTTATTATTATTATTTAAATAATAAATAATACATTTAAATAATAATTTTAATTTTATTTATATTATTGTTATTATTATTTAAATAATAAAAAATACATTTTATTATTATTATTATTATTATTACTATAACATGGGCAAGGGCAATGCTTATATAGGTAAAATTAGAGTCTATATATATATACGTATATATGTGTTATTATTATTATTATTTAAATAATAAATAATAAATTTAAATAATAATTTTAATTTTATTTATATTATTGTTATTATTATTTAAATAATAAAAATACATTTTATTATTATTATTATTATTATAACATGGGCAAGGGCAATGCTTATATAGGTAAAATTAAAGTCTATATATATATACGTAAATATGTGTTATTATTATTATTTAAATAATAAATAATACATTTAAATAATAATTTTGATTATTATTATTATTATTATAACATGGGCAAGGGCAATGCTTATATAGGTAAAATTAGTCTATATATATAAGTATATATATATATATGTTGTTGTTATTATTATTATTATTATTATTTAAATAATAAATAATAAATTTAAATATTATTATTATTATTATTATTATTATTATTATTATTATAACATGGGCAAGGGCAATGCTTATATAAGTAAAATTAGAGTCTATGTACGTATATATGTGTTATTATTCTTATTATTTAAATAATAAATAATACCTTTAAATAATAATTTTAATTTTAATAATAATAATAATAATAATAATAACATGGGCAAGGGCAAAGCTTATATAAGTAAAATTAGAGTATATATATATATATATAAGTATATATGTGATATTCTTCTTCTTATTATTTAAATAATAAATTTAAATATTATTATTATTATTATTATTATTATAACATGGGCAAGGGCAATGCTTATATAAGTAAAATTAGTCTATATATATATATATATATGTTGTTGTTATTATTATTATTTAAATAATAAATAATAAATTTAAATAATAATTTCGATTATTATTATTATTATTATTATTATTATAACATGGGCAAGGGCAATGCTTATATAAGTAAAATCAGTCTATATATATAAGTATATATATGTTGTTGTTATTTAAATTTATTATTTATTATTTATTTAAATAATTTTTTATATTTATTTATTTAAATTTATTATTTATTATTTATATTTTATATTTTAAATAAATTTTATATTTATTTATTTAAATATATATATGTTGTTGTTATTATTATTATTTAAATAATAAATAATAAATTTAAATAATAATTTCGATTATTATTATTATTATTATTATTATTATAACATGGGCAAGGGCAATGCTTATATAAGTAAAATCAGTCTATATATATAAGTATATATATGTTGTTGTTATTTAAATTTATTATTTATTATTTAGTCTATATATATAAGTATATATATGTTGTTGTTATTTAAATTTATTATTTATTATTTAAATAATAAATAATAAATTTAAATAATAATTTTAATTTTATTTATTATTAATAATAATAATATTATTATAACATGGGCAAGGGCAATGCTTATATAAGTAAAATTAGAGTCTATATATACGTATACATGTAGGATCAGGCCACACAGTCTTCTTTTTCGATGGGGCCTCCCACCTGCTCTGCATTACTGGCCGGACCCTTCCTCCAGTCTCCAGATATCTATAAATAACCACCACTTGCATAAAGTTTTTTTTTTCCAGGAGTGGAGCCTGTTGGAGAATGTAAAAAATTAGCATGTCATTAAAAAATTAGCATGTCACCACTGTGGATTAGGTTTTGTAAAAACAGCTAAAGTCTGTGCGCAAACATCCAGTCATCCATCCATCCATCCATCCATCCATCCATCCATCCATCCATCCATCCATCCTTCTATCTATCTTTCCATCCATCATCTCTCTTTCTAATCTATTCATTCATCTATACTTCCTCTATCTATCCATCCATCCATCCATCCATCCATCAACTGACATTAAGTCTTCCACTACAGGCACCCCAGTGTTTCTTACTCTCTCCATTGGTGTGGAATTTGCCCATTGCCTTTCCCATAGGTAAAGGTTTTCCCCTGACATTAAGTCCTCCACCACAGGCACCCCAGTGTTCCTTACTCTCTCCATTGGTGTGGAATTTGCCCATTGCCTTTCCCGTAGGTAAAGGTTTTCCCCTGACATTAAGTCCTCCACCACAGGCACCCCAGTGTTCCTTACTCTCTCCATTGGTGTGGAATTTGCCCATTGCCTTTCCCGTAGGTAAAGGTTTTCCCCTGACATTAAGTCCTCCACCACAGGCACCCCAGTGTTTCTTACTCTCTCCACTGGTGTTGAATTTGACCATTGCCTCAAGGTTTCCCTCTGACATTAAATCCTCCACCACAGGTACCCCAGTATTCCTTGCTCTCTCCATTGGTGTGGAATTTGCCCATCGCTTCTCCTATAGGTAAAGGGAAAGGTTTTCCCCTGACATTAAGTCCTCCACCACAGGCACCCCAGTGTTCCTTACTCTCTCCATTGGTGTGGAATTTGCCCATTGCCTTTCCTGTAGGTAAAGGTTTTCCCCTGACATTAAGTCCTCCACCACAGGCACCCCAGTGTTCCTTACTCTCTCCATTGGTGTGGAATTTGCCCATTGCCTTTCCCGTAGGTAAAGGTTTTCCCCTGACATTAAGTCCTCCACCACAGGCACCCCAGTGTTCCTTACTCTCTCCATTGGTGTGGAATTTGCCCATTGCCTTTCCCGTAGGTAAAGGTTTTCCCCTGACATTAAGTCCTCCACCACAGGCACCCCAGTGTTCCTTACTCTCTCCATTGGTGTGGAATTTGCCCATTGCCTTTCCCGTAGGTAAAGGTTTTCCCCTGACATTAAGTCCTCCACCACAGGCACCCCAGTGTTTCTTACTCTCTCCACTGGTGTTGAATTTGACCATTGCCTCAAGGTTTCCCTCTGACATTAAATCCTCCACCACAGGTACCCCAGTATTCCTTGCTCTCTCCATTGGTGTGGAATTTGCCCATCGCTTCTCCTATAGGTAAAGGGAAAGGTTTTCCCCTGACATTAAGTCCTCCACCACAGGCACCCCAGTGTTCCTTACTCTCTCCATTGGTGTGGAATTTGCCCATTGCCTTTCCCGTAGGTAAAGGTTTTCCCCTGACATTAAGTCCTCCACCACAGGCACCCCAGTGTTCCTTACTCTCTCCATTGGTGTGGAATTTGCCCATTGCCTTTCCCGTAGGTAAAGGTTTTCCCCTGACATTAAGTCCTCCACCACAGGCACCCCAGTGTTCCTTACTCTCTCCATTGGTGTGGAATTTGCCCATTGCCTTTCCCGTAGGTAAAGGTTTTCCCCTGACATTAAGTCCTCCACCACAGGCACCCCAGTGTTCCTTACTCTCTCCATTGGTGTGGAATCTGCCAATTGCCTTTCCCGTAGGTAAAGGTTTTCCCCTGCCATTAAGTCCTCCACCACAGGCACCCCAGGGTTTCTTACTCTCTCCATTGGTGTGGAATTTTCCCATTGCCTTTCCCATAGGTAAAGATTTTCCCCTGACATTAAGTACTCCACCACAGGCACCCCAGTGTTTCTTACTCTCTCCATTGGTGTGGAATTTGCCTATCAGGTTGTGGCAAAACATCTTTTGATTGGTTGGCCAAAAAAAAGAAAACCTCTCTGGAAACACTGAAAGTGACATCGAGCAAAAATTTAGGGGTCTTTGCCAGGAGGCAAAGACCAATCAGACTCACCAAGGAGAGTCTGGAGCCCTGGCAAGACAAAGAAAGCACCCAAGATTTTTTCTTAATTTTCCGATGGGTTTCCGTATCCGCGGTTTAAAGGAAATCACATCCTGGGCAGACCGGCAGCCACCCAAGATTTTCCTAATTTTCCGATGGGTTTCCGTATCCGCGGTATAGGGGAAATCGCATACTGGGCAGACCGGCAGCCACCCAAGATTTTTCCTAATTTTCCGATGGGTTTCCGTATCCGCGGTTTAAAGGAAATCGCATCCTGGGCAGACCGGCAGCCACCCAAGGTTTTTCCTAATTTTCTGATGGGTTTCCGTATCCGCGGTATAGGGGAAATCGCATACTGGCCAGACCGGCAGCCACCGAAGATTTTTCCTAATTTTCTGATGGGTTTCCGTATCCGCGGTTTAAAGGAAATCACATCCTTGGCAGACCGGCAGCCACCCAAGATTTTTCCTAATTTTCCAATGGGTTTCCGTATCCACGGTTTAGGGGAAATCACATCCCGGGTGGACCGGCAGCCATCTGCAGCGCAGGGGAGGAAAGGTTCATGCAGACAGAGGTTAGAGGCAATAAAAGGATACAAAATAACACTATGGAGAGGGAAAAGGTTAATTGATTAATTAATTGATAATTACTTAATTGATCCTTTTATTGGGGGGATTAATTACAATGATAGGAGGAGGAAGAAAGCGAAGTAATAAGAAGGCTTCTGAGTTGCAACTGCTGCTGTGGCCGCGTTCATACAGGTTGGCCCAAGCGGGTCAGTGGAGAACTGAGGAACTCCCTGCTGCAGGTCAGATCAGCTTGAAGGCAGGGAGTTCTGGGTTCGACCTCAACCTGGGCTGTTGAAAAGAGCTTTAAAGAAAAACTTTCAAAAAGTAACTTTACTTATCCTCCCCTCGGCCTTCTTCGATTCGTAGAGATGCTCGCCTCGTCCTTCCTCAGCTGACCATGCGAAGAGCTTCGTGCTTGCAGAAGCCTCCAAAGCCCAAGTGTGCACCTCGCATGCTTGTTTTTGCAGACTAACAAGACTGGAGTTCCCATCCGATGAGAATTCTGAATCATCTTCTGCGGAAATGAGTCGGGCATCCCTTGAAGCAAAGGAATAGCCCATCATGCCTTGCTTCTGCAAACTAGCCACCCTGGGATGGGACTCCGACAGGGGCGGCGCAACCATTACGTGAAGTAAGCATTCGCGGTAGAGTTGATTTTGCCCAGGGGGCGCTCTTGAGGCGCTCTTGGGGGGAAATAGACCTTGACATATGCAAGTTGTAGTTACTGGGATGTATAGTTCATCTACAACCAAAGAGCATTCTGAACTCCACCAACGATGGAATTGAACCAAACGTGTCACACAGAACTCCCATGACCAACAGAAAACACTAGAAGGGTTTGGTGGGCATTGACCTTGAGTTTGGGAGTTGTAGTTGCTAGGATTTATAGTTCACCTACACTCAAAGAACATTCTGATCTCCACCAACGATGCAATTGAACCAAACTTGGCACACAGGACTCCCATGACCGACAGAAAACACTACAAGGGTTTGGTGGGCATTGACCTTGAGTTTGGGAGTTGTAGTTGCTGTGATTTATAGTTACCTACATCAAAAGCATTCTGAACTCCACCAACGATGGATTGAACCAAACTTGGCACACAGGACTCCCAGACCAACAGAAAACACTACAAGGGTTTGGTGGGCATTGACCTTGAGTTTGGGAGTTGTAGTTCATCTACATCCACACTCAAAGAGCATTCTGATCTCCACCAACGATGGAATTGAACCAAACGTGTCACACAGAACTCCCATGACCAAGAGAAAACACTACAAGGCTTTGGTGGGCATTAACTTTGAGTTTGGGAGTTGTAGTTGCTAGGATTTATAGTTCACCTACACTCAAAGAGCATTCTGATCTCCACCAACGATGGAACTGAACCAAACTTGGCACACAGAACTCCCATGACCAACAGAAAACACTAGAAGGGTTTGGTGGGTATTGACCTTGAGTTTGGGAGTTGTAGTTGCTAGGATTTATAGTTCACCTACACTCAAAGAACATTCTGATCTCCACCAACGATGGAATTGAACCAAACGTGTCACACAGAACTCCCATGACCAAGAGAAAACACTACAAGGCTTTGGTGGGCATTAACTTTGAGTTTGGGAGTTGTAGTTGCTAGGATTTATAGTTCACCTACAATCAAAGAGCATTCTGAACTCCACCAATGATGGAACTGAACCAAACTTGGCACACAGAACTCCCATGACCAACAGAAAACACTACAAGGGTTTGGTGGGTATTGACCTTGAGTTTGGGAGTTGTAGTTCACCTACATCCAGAGAGCACTGTGGACTCAAACGATGATGGATCTGGACCAAACTTGGCATGGATATCCCACATGCCCAAATATGAACACAGATGGAGTTTGAGGGAAATAGACCTTAACATTTGGGAGTTGTAGTTTCTGGGATTTACAGTTCACCTACAATCAAAGAGCATTCTGGACTCCACCAATGATGGAATTGAACTCAACTTGGCAGACAGAAAATACTTAAGGCCATCCAGTCCAACTCCCTTCACCGGGACAAGGAAACGTAATCAAAGCCCTCCTGCCTAGGGGCATCCTTTGTTGGGATGGTAATCAAACTGGCCAATGTTCAAGAAGAACTAACACCGTATTTGAAAAAAATTATGACTAAGGTCAGAGAATCCAAAGAAATACAAAATTCATGGCGACAAGCAAACATTTCAGTGATACATAAAGAAAATACTGATCCAGAAAGAGTCAAAAATTATAGGCCCATTTCGTTGCTGAACTTAGATTATAAAATATTTAGCTTTGTGATTGCAGAAAGACTTAAAAATTTGCTCAAGACAAGAATTAAGGAAGAACAATCAGGATTCTTGCCGAACAGACAACAGAAGGAAAATGTTAGAATAATAACAGATTTGATTGAATACTATGAAATTAATAACCAAAAGAAAGTGATGTTCCTGGCCCTCGACGCAGAGAAAGCCTTCGATAATGTAAATTGGAAATGTCAACATTCACACTTGAGAGTCCATTCTCCCACCCTGGACATCATTCCAGAGATATATAAACCCAATTTTCCTAGTTTCCAACAGACCTCACAACCTCGGAGGAGGCCTGCCATCGATGGAGGCGAAACATCAGAAGAGAATGCTTCTGGAATATAAGGAGGCGGTCAGACACCAAGTCACTTTTCTACTTTCCGCTCCACATGTTGTGTTTCCCTTCTCTTCCACCTAAGAGTAGAGCAGGCTTTGTTTTGAGTTGCAAAGTCAGCAAGAGCGAGACACAAAACCTGAATCACACCTTTGGACGAAACTCCCTTGGCCTTCCTTTGTTTGGCTAGCTACAGGTGAAACCGGCAAGGAGTCCCTGTATCTGGGATATTTTTTTTTTGGGGTGGGGGGTCGTGCCTGGAGGAAGGGGAGAGTCTGTCCCTCCAGTTGCTCCTCGAGTGTCCCGGCTTTGTGTGATAGAGACAAAGCAAAGCCAAAGAGGAGGAGGAGAAGTCGGCCAAGCCAACCGCCTTGGGCGAAGAAAGCCTGTTGATTCCCAGCTTACACACCCCAAAGAGTCACCCTGGCAGGAGGAAGTGGGGAATGTCTGAGTGACACATCGATAGATCCACACGCTGACACACAAACGCACACCTCCTCTGCCTGCCTTGCTTAGGCTGGGAAGGAAAACACTCTCTCCTCCTCTTTCTTTTGGCCTCCTCCCTTGGCTTCTGTGCTCTGCTGCCCAGCTGTTCCTGGATTAGAGAGTCGTGGAGCAGGCGCTTGAACCACCCGCAACAACATGGGGAACATGGCTTGTGTTCCCCACGCCTCTGGGAGGCTCAGATATTCCTTTTCGAGGAAGCCCTCGCTCAGGAAAGAGTGAGTATCGTGCCCGAAAGGGCCTTTGGAACACTTCTTTGTCTAGTTTTTCTTACAAAGGGATTTTTCGTCTTGGGTCGTCCCGAAGGGAGAAAAATCGGGCGAGTCCCTTTCGAACAACCGTGAGAAGTTCTCATAGATTAGGAATTAGGAAGATTGGGAACCACAACTCGTCGGTGGGGTTCAGTGTGCTCTCTGGTTGTAAACTACAACTCCCACTTTGGTGAGTCAGTCCCCTCAAACCCCTTCAGAAGGTGAGGGTTCTGTGTGCCAAGTTTGGTCCAGGTCCATCATTGGTGGGGTTCAGTGTGTTCCCTAGCTGTAGGGTGAATTACAACTCCCACTATGGGGCGTCAGTTCCGGTGGGGTTCGGTGTGTTCTCTGGATGCAGGGTAAACTACAACTCCCACTTTGGTGAGTCAGTTCACTCAAACCCCTCCAGAAGGTGGGGGTTCTGTGTGCCAAGTTTGGTCCAGGTCCATCATTGGTGGGGTTCAGTGTGTTCCCTAATTGTAGGGTGAACTACAACTCCCACTATGGGGCGTCAGTTCTGGTGGGGTTCAGTGTGCTCTCTGGATGCAGGGTAAACTAAAACTCCCACTTTGGTGATTTAGTCCCCTCAAATCCCTTCAGAAGGTGGGGGTTCTGTGTGCCAAGTTTGGTCCAGGTCCAACATTAGTGGGGTTCAGTGTGTTCCCTAGCTGTACGGTGAACTACAGCTCCCACTATGGAGTGTCAGTTCCGTCAGGCTCCTCCAGTAGATTGAGTTAGTTATGGAGGGTCTGTGTGCCAAGTTTGGTCCAGGTCCATCATGGGTGGGATTCAGTGTGCTCTCTGGTTGCATAGTAAACTACAACTCCCACTTTGGGAAGTCAGTCCCTCAAACCCCTTCAGAAGCTGGGGGGGTGCCAAGTTTGGTCCCGGTCAGGTTGGTTGGTAGTAGCTCAGGTTAGGTTGACCTTTGTGTTCCCAAGCAAGGGGTTCAGTGTGCTCTCTGGTTGCAGAGTAAACTACAACTCCCACTTTGGGGAGTCAGTCCCTCAAACCCCTTCAGAAGGTGGGGGTCCTGTGTGCCAAGTTTGGTCCAGGTCGGGTTGGTTGGTAGTAACTCAGGTTGGGTTGACTTTTGTGTTCCCAAGCAAGGGGTTCAGTGTGCTCTCTGGTTGCAGAGTAAACTACAACTCCCACTTTGGTGAGCCAGTCCCCTCAAACCTCTTCAGAAGCTGGGGGGGGGGGGTGTGCCAAGTTTGGTCCAGGTCGGGTTGGTTGATAGTAGCTCAGGTTGGGTTTGAACTTTGTGTTCCCAAGCAAGGGGTTCAGTGTGCTCTCTGGTTGCAGGATAAACTACAACTCCCACTTTGGGGAGTCAATCCCCTCAAACCCCTTCAGAAGATGGGGGTTCTGTGTGCCAAGTTTGGTCCAGGTCCATCATTGGTGGGGTTCAGTGTGTTCCCTAGCTGTAGGGTGAACTACAACTCCCAGTATGGGGCGTCAGTTCCATCAGGCTCCTCCAGTAGATTGATTTAGTTATGGAGGGTCTGTGTGCCAAGTTTTGTCCAGGTCCATCATGGGTGGGGTTCAGTGTACTCTCTGGTTGCAGAGTAAACTACAACTCCCACTTTGGGGAGTCAGTCCCCTCAAACCCCTCCAGAAGGTGGGGGTTCTGTGTGCCAAGTTTGGTCCAGGTCGGGCTGGTTGGTAGTAGCTCAGGTTGAGTTGACCTTTGTGTTCCCAAGCAAAGGGGTTAATTAAGGTGTAAACTACAACTCTCACTTTGGTGAGTCAGTCCCCTCAAACCCCTCCAGAAGGTGGAGTTAGTCATGGGGGTTCTGTGCGCCAAGTTTGGTCCAGGTCCATCATTGGTGGGGTTCAGTGTGTTCCCTAGCTGTAGGATGAACTACAACTCCCACTATAGGGCGTCGGTTCCATCAGACTCCTCCAGTAGATTGAGTTACTTATGGAGGTTCTTTGTGCCAAGTTTGGTCCAGGTCCATCATGTGAACACTGGTGGAGTTTGGGGAAAATAGACCTTGGCATTTGGGAGTTGTAGTTGCTGGGATTTATAGTTCACCTACAATCAGAGCATTCTGAATCCCACCAATGATAGAATTGGGCCAAACTTGGCACACAGAACTCCCATGACCAAGAAAAAGTACTGGAAAGGCTTGATGGGCACCAACGTTGAGTTTTGGAGTTGTAGTTCACCTAGATCCAGAGAGCACTATGGACTCAAACAATGATGGATTTGGACCAAACTTGGCACAAGTACTCAATATGCCAAAATGCAAACACAGCTAGAGTTTGGGGGAAATAGACCTTGTCAATTGGGAGTTGTAGTCGCTGGGATTTATAGTTCACCTACAATCAAAGATCACTCTGAACTCCGCCAATGATAGAATTGGGCCAAACTTCCCACACAGAACCCCCATGTCTTGAAGGAACTCGCATTCTCTCCTAGATTAGTTAACTCTCCTAAATTAGTTAAATTAGCCCCCGCCTCCCACATAAAGTGGTATCTAAATTTCCTACTTGACAGATGCAACTGTCTTTTGGGCTGCATAGGTCAACAGCAAGCTAGACTATACTGGGTTGTTGTAGCTTTTTTGGGCCTGTATGGTCATGTTCTAGAAGCATTCTCTCCTAGATTAGTTAAATCTCCTAAATTAGTTAAATTAGCCCCCCCCCCCACATAAAGTGGTACCTAAATTTCCTACTTGACCAATGCAAACTGTATAGGTCAACAGCAAGCTAGACTATTAATGGTCGGGATTTCCTTGAGTCCTTGAGTTTCTCTCTAGGAGAGAATGCTTCTAGAACATGGCCATAGAGACGGAAAAACTTACAATAACCCAACAAAAAATTATTTGGATGCAGGTGAAACGTCAGGAGAGAATGCTTCTGGAACATGGCCATACAGCCCGAAAAACTATAACAACCCAGTGATTCCGGCCACGAAAGCCTTCAACAACACATTGAATTAGCAATATCTGCGATGCGGCATGATTTAAGATGGTACATTCTGCCAAGAAGCAGGAAAATCACATTTGAACTGAGGCCTACTAACATGGAGGCCTTTTTCCCACTGAGGCCTTCTCACAGAGGGCTCTTTCAGACTGAGGCGAACTGAGGCCTCGTTTATATATTATTTATATACTACCATGGGGACAGTGCCCGGGTTATTAGAGAAAGTGGGTAATGGGAGTTCTGTATGCCAAGTTTGGTCTTTATTGGTCATTGGATGAGGGTTGTAGTGGTTTCAGTAAGTGAGTAAAGGTACTGCAAGTCCCATCACCCATGGTCAACCCTCCTCCAAACTGCAGCAGGATATAGAGTCTGTCATGGGTGCTCTGTGTGCCAAGTTTGGTCTTGATCAGTCATTAGATTAAGGTTGCAGTGGTTTCAGTAAGTGAGTGAAGGTACTGCAAGTCCCATCATGCAAAGTCCACCCTCCTTCAAACTGCAGCAGGATATAGTCTGTCATGGGGGATCTGTGTGCCAAGTTTGGTCTTGATCAGTCATTGGATGAGGGTGGCAGTGGTTTCAGTAAGTGAGTGGCGGTACTGCAAGTCCCATCATCCATGGTCCACCCTCCTCCAAACTGCAGCAGGATATAGTCTGTCATGGGGACTCTGTGTGCTAAGTTTGGTCTTTATCAGTCATTCGATGAGGGTGGCAGTGGTTTCAGTAAGTGAGTGAAGGTACTGCCAAGTCCCATCATCCATGGTCCACCCTCCTTCAAACTGCAGCAGGATATAGTCTGTCATGGGGGCTCTGTGTGCCAAGTTTGGTCTTTATTGGTTATTGGATGAGGGTCGCATTGTTTTCAGGAAGTGAGTGAAGGTACTGCAAGTCCCATCATCCGTGGTTCACCCTCCTCCAAACTGCAGCAGGATGTAGAGTGTGTCATGGGGGCTCTGTGTGCCGAGTTTGGTCTTTATTGCTCATTGGATGAGGGTCGCAGTGGTTTCAGAAAGTGAGTGGCGGTACTGCAAGTCCCATCATCCATGGTCCACCCTCCTCCAAACTGCAGCAGGATATAGAGTTTGTCATGGGCGCTCTGTGTGCCAAGTTTGGTCTTGATCAGTCATTGGATTAAGGTTGCAGTGGTTTCAGTAAGTGAGTGAAGGTCCTACAAGTCTCATCATCCATGATCAACCCTCCTCCAAACTGAAACAGGATGTAGATATGGTCATGGGGGCTCTGTGTGCCAAGTTTGGTCTTGATCAGTCATTGGTTCAGTGTCGCAGTGGTTTCAGTAAGTGAGTAAAGATACTGCAAGTCCCATCATCCATGGTCCATCCCCTTAGAACTACTTCAGGATGTAGAGTGGTTCATGAGTACTCTGGGCCTGGTCTGTGATTTGTAGGGGCTACAATGTTCTGTGGGAAGTGAATTGGGTGAAGGTACTACAAATCCCATCATTCGCGGCCCATCCACACCAGGTTGTAAAGTGGGCCATTGGGCCTCTGTGTGCCAAGTTTGGTCCTGATCCGTCATTGGCTTGGTCCCGACAGCCTCAGACCCTTACTTTTCGCCTCTCTGCCACCAAAGAATGTTGGAATGTTGAGGCTGGGCAATCGGAGACCATATGCAAATTGTACCACAGTGGCAACCAATCAGAATGTTGCCACATACATACCCACATTCAAACGTTCACTTTTATTATATATATATAAAGATTCTGTATCAATATACCCCCATGGCTAACACTCTATCCTTACAATGCTACAACTCACATGATTTTGTACGCATGGGCTGTGAGCGCATTGTTTTCGTTGATGCTGCATATTTTTTTTATAGTCACAGATTTTTGTCAAATTTTCTGGTATTTTAGTCACACTATTCTGATCCGCTCCGGTACGCAAGGAGGTATTTCTTATCCTAACACGACTTTGTAAACAAAGCCTTCAAAGTCACCACCTTGCACATTCTTTTGCTGAGAAGCAGAGACATGTGATAATTTGAATGCTGGTTGGGTTATTGATTTTGTCATTTGGGAGTTGTAGTTGCTGGGATGTATAGTTCACCTACAATCAGACAGCATTATGAACCCCACCAACGATGGACTTGAACCAAACTTGGCACACAGAACTCCCACGACCAAGAGAAAATCCTGGAAGGGTTTGGTGGGCATTGGCCTTGAGTTTGGGAGTTGTCGTTCACCTACATTCAGAGAGCACCGTGGACTCAAACAAAGATGGATCTGGACCAAACATGGCACCAATACTCAATATTCCCAAATGTGAACACTGATGGAGTTTGTTGAAAAGAGAACTTGCCAATTGGGAGTTGTAGTTGCAGGGATTTATAGTTCACCTACAATAAAAGAACATTCTGTACTCCACTAATGATGGAATTGAACCAAAATGATGGATCTGGACCAAACTTGGCACTGGAGGAGTTTGGGGGAAAATAGAGCTTGACATTTGGAAGTTGTAGTTGCAGGGATTTATAGTTCACCTACAATCAAAGAGCATTCTGAACTCCAACATATGGAATTGAACCAAACTTGGCACACAGAACTCCCACGACCAACAGAAAATCCTGGAAGGGTTTGGTGGGCATTGACCTTGAGTTTGGGAGTTGTAGTTCACCTACATCTAGAGAGCACTGTGGACTCAAACAATGATGGATCTGGACCAAACTTGGCACGATTATGTCATATGCCCAAATGTGAACACTGGTGGGGTTGGGGAGGATTTATTTTGTCATTTGAAAGTTGTAGTTGCTGGGATTTATAGTTCACCTACAATCAAAGAGCATTCTGAACTTCACCAACAATGGAATTGAACCAAACTTGGCACACAGAACTCCCATACCAACAGAAAATATGGAAGGGTTTGGTGGGCATTGACCTTGAGTTTGGGAGTTGTAGTTCACCTACATCCAAAGAGCACTGTGGACTCAAACAATGATGGATCTGGACCGAACTTGGCACAAATACTCAATATGCCCAAATGTGAACACTGGTGGAGTTTGGGGAAAATAGACCTTGACATTTGGGATTTCTGGGATTTATAGTTCACCTACAATCAAAGAGCATTCTGATCTCCACCAACGATGGAATTGAACCAAACTTGGTGCACAGAACTCCCACGACCAACAGAAAATATTGGAAGGGTTTGGTGGGCATTGACCTTGAGTTTGGGAGTTGTAGTGGCCCTACATCCAAAGAGCACTGTGGACTCAAACAATGATGGATCTGGACTGAACTTGGCACAAATACTCAATATATACCCAAATGTGAACAATGGTGGAATTTGGGGAAAATAGACCTTGTCAATTAGGAGTTGTAGTTGCAGGGATTTATAGTTCACCTACAATCAAAGAGCATTCTGATTTCCAGTGACGACGGACTTGAACCAAACTTGCTACACAGAACTCCCATGACCAGCAGAAAATACTGGAAGGGTTTGGTGGGCATTGACCTTGAGTTTGGGAGTTGTAGTTCACCTATATCTAGAGAGCACTGTGGACTCAAACAATGATGGATCTGGACCAAACTGGCACGAATACTCAATATGCCCAAATGTGAACACTGGTGGAGTTTGGGGGAAAATAGACCTTGACATTTGGGAGTTGTAGTTGCTGGGATTTATAGTTCACCTACAATCAAAGAGCATTCTGATCTCCACCAACGATGGAATTGAACCAAACTTGGCGCACAGAACTCCCATGACCAGCAGAAAATACTGGAAGGGTTTGGTGGGCATTAATATTGAGTTTGGGAGTTGTAGTTCACCTAGATCTAGAGAGCACTGTGGACTCAAACAATAATGGATCTGGACCAAACTTGGTGCAAAAACTCAATATTCCCAAATGTGAACAATGGTGGAGTTTGGGGAAAATAGACCTTGACATTTGGAAGTTTAAACAGTGCATTTTGATAAATAGACCTTCTAAGCTGCCAACTTATTAGAGAAGTGCTCAGTAAGCATTTTTGCGGACGGAGCAAATCAAACAAAGGGTGGGGGGGGGGGGAGCCAACGACACCTCTTTTGGTTCCTGTTGGCCTCCTAAGAGCCTTGTGATCCCGTTACAGATTTCACCCCATGCCTTTCCTGATTGGCTTTGTTTGCTCGCCTTGATCTCAACTATGTTATTTCCCTTTTATTGCTTTCCAGACAAGACAGTAAGAAGAAACTAGCCGGCCTTTTTGGTTTCGAACCAGGGCAGGAGAGGGATGTCACCTCCGACAAGATACTCCAGTATATCCCTGGAAAAGTAAGTACGATAAGCTTCTGTGTGGTGGCTATCTTATTGTGTATACGACAATGCCTTCTTTGTTTTTACCTCTTCCTTTGTCTAATTCATAGGTAGGTCACTATTGTATTGTCGAAGGCTTTCATGGCAGGAATCACTAGGTTGTTGTAGGTTTTTCAGGCTATATGGTCATGTTCTAGAAGCATTCTCTCCTGACGTTTCTGAGATTCGAAGAGGAGAAGGGAGCGCAAGCGAGGGAGAGCGTGTGAGGCTGGAGGGAGGCTCATGTCAACAAGCCCCTTCAAGGCATGGGGGTTCTGTGTGGGAAGTTTGGCCCAATTCTTCCTGACTCTGAGAGCCGTTCAGCAGTGGAACTCTCTGCCCCGGAGTGTGGTGGAGGCTCCTTCTTTGGAAGCTTTTAAACAGAGGCTGGATGGCCATCTGTCGGGGGTGCTTTGAATGCAACATTCCTGTTTCTTGGCAGGGGGTTGGACTGGATGGTCCATGAGGTCTCTTCCAACTCTATGATTCTATGATTCTATGACTTTGATGGACTAATACCCTGGACTATTTTGTTCCGGTTTATCTTCCTACCTAATTGGATTTACCTATTCCTTTAAAGTGCTTTGCACTTTACTGCTTTTTAATTATCTTCAATAAACGGATGGCATATCTACTTAGCTCTGTGGTGTTTAAAGTCAGAGGGCGTTTCCTGGTCTGGAGTGGAACAGGCATATTGCGTAGTTGTGCCAAGGTTGGTCCAGATCTATCATTGTTTGAGAAAGTGGATGTAGGTGAACTACAACTTCCAAACACAAACTCAATGCCCACCAAATCCTTCAAGTATTTTCTGTGGTCATGGGAGTCCTGAGTGCCATGTTTGGTTGAATTCCATCATTGGTGGAGTTCAGAATGCTCTTTGATTGTAGGTGAACCATAAACTATAAATCCCAGCAAGTCCACAGTACTCTCTGGATATAGGTGAACTACAACTCCCAAATTCAATGTCAATGCACACCAAACCCTTCCAGTATTTTCTGTTGGTCATGGGAGTTCTGTGTGCCAAGTTTGGTTCAATGCCATTGTTGGTAGAATTCAGAATGCTCTTTGATTGTAGGTGAACTATAAATCCCAGCAACTACAACTCCCAATTGACAAGGTCTGTTTTCACAAAACTCCATAATTGTTCACATTTGGACATATAGAATATTTGTGCCAAGTTTGTCCAGATCCATCATTGTTTGAGTCCACAGTGCTCTCTGGATGTAGGTGAACTACAACTCCCAAACTTCTAGTCAATGCCCACCAAACCCTTCCAGTATTTTCTGTGGTCATGGGAGTTCTGTGTGCCAAGTTTGGTTCAATTCCATCATTGGAGTTCAGAATGCTCTTTGATTGTAGGTGAACTATAAATCCCAGCAACTACAACTCCAATGTCAAGGTCTATTTCACCAAACTCCATCAGTGTTCACATTTGGGCATATTGAATATTGGTGCCATGTTTGATCCAGATCCATCATTGTTTGAGTCCACAGTGCTCTCTGGATGTGAGTGAACTACAACTCCCAAATTAAATGTCAATGCACACCCAACCCTTCCAGGATTTTCTGATGGTCAAGGGAGTACTGTGTGCCAAGCTTGGTTCAATGCCATCATTGGTAGAGTTCAGAATGCTCTTTGGTTGTAGGTGAACTATAAATCCCAGCAAGTAAACTCCCAATTGACAAGGTCTGTTTTCACCAAACTCCATAATTGTTCACATCTGAGCATATTGAATATTGGTGCCATGTTTGGTCCAGATCCATCATTGTTTGAGTCCACAGTGCTCTCTGGATGTAGGTGAACTACAACTCCCAAATTCAATGTCAATGCACACCAAAGCCTTCCAGTATTTTCTGTTGGTCATGGGAGTTCTGTGTGCCAAGTTTGGTTCAGTTCATTCATTGGTGGAATTCATAATGCTCTTTGATGGTAGGTGAACTATAAATCCCAGCAACTACAACTCCCAACTACAACCCTTCCAGGATTTTCTGTTGGTCATGGGAGTTCTGTGTGCCAAGTTTGCTTCAATGCCATCGTTGGTAGAGTTCAGAATGCTCTTTGATTGTAGGTGAACTATAAATCCCAGCAACTACAACTCCCAATTGACAAGGTCTATTTTCACCAAACTCCATCAGTGTTCACATTTGGGCATATTGAATATTGGTGCCATGTTTGATCCAGATCCATCATTGTTTGAGTCCACAGTGCTCTCTGGATGTAGGTGAACTACAACTCCCAAATTCAATGTCAATGCACACCAAACCCTTCCAGTATTTTCTGTTGGTCATGGGAGTTCTGTGTGCCAAGTTTGGTTCAATGCCATCGTTGGTAGAGTTCAGAATGCTCTTTGATTGTAGGTGAACTATAAATCCCAGCACGTACAACTCCCAATTGACAAGGTCTATCTTCACCAAACTCCATCAGTGTTCACATTTGGGCATATTGAATATTGGTGCCATGTTTGATCCAGATCCATCATTGTTTGAGTCCACAGTGCTCTCTGGATGTGAGTGAACTACAACTCCCAAATTAAATGTCAATGCACACCCAACCCTTCCAGGATTTTCTGATGGTCAAGGGAGTACTGTGTGCCAAGCTTGGTTCAATGCCATCATTGGTAGAGTTCAGAATGCTCTTTGGTTGTAGGTGAACTATAAATCCCAGCAAGTAAACTCCCAATTGACAAGGTCTGTTTTCACCAAACTCCATAATTGTTCACATCTGAGCATATTGAACATTGGTGCCATGTTTGGTCCAGATCCATCATTGTTTTGAGTCCACAGTGCTCTCTGGATGTAGGTGAACTACAACTCCCAAACTCAAGGTCAATGCCCACCAAACCCTTCCAGTATTTTCTGTTGGTCATGGGAGTTCTGTGTGCCAAGTTTGGTTCAGTTCATTCATTGGTGGAATTCATAATGCTCTTTGATGGTAGGTGAACTATAAATCCCAGCAACTACAACTCCCAACTACAACCCTTCCAGGATTTTCTGTTGGTCATGGGAGTTCTGTGTGCCAAGTTTGCTTCAATGCCATCGTTGGTAGAGTTCAGAATGCTCTTTGATGGTAGGTGAACTAAAAATCCCAGCACGTACAACTCCCAATTGACAAGGTCTGTTTTCACCAAACTCCATCAGTGTTCACATTTGGGCATATTGAATATTGGTGCCATGTTTAGTCCAGATCCATCATTGTTTGAGTCCACAGTACTCTCTGGATGGCAGGGGAACTACAACTCCCAAATTCAATGTCAATGCACACCCAACCCTTCCAGGATTTTCTGTTGGACATGGGAGTTCTGTGTGTCAAGTTTGCTTCAATGCCATCGTTGGTAGAGTTCAGAATGCTCTTTGATTGTAGGTGAACTATAAATCCCAGCAACTACAACTCCCAATTGACAAGGCCTATTTTCACCAAACTCCATCAGTGTTCACATTTGGGCATGTTGAGTATTGGTGCCATGTTTAGTCCAGATCCATCTTTGTTTGAGTCCACAGTGCTCTCTGGATGGAGGTGAACTACAACTCCCAAATCCAAGGTCACGTAACGACAATTTCCCCAATCCCTTAATATGAACGCATAATTAAGAAGCCTATTCAACCTTTCTTCAAGTGAAAGTATGACATATCTGTGGGCAAGTCAATGGGATAATCATATATTCAAGAGTTGTTAATTATTCGTAACTAAATTTGCATGAATTAGCCAGTCCACCGTCACCGTCTCCCGGTAACAAGAATGCAGAATGCCTGCCAAAATCTCAGCTTCTCTTCTTCTCACGCTGCATTTCCGCAGGTAGGGATGATGATGACGACATAGCGTAGTCACCAACCTGTCTATCTGGAATTCTCAGCGCAAAGAGGCGCGGGCGAAGGGATTGCGCTGCCCTTTCTGCCCTTTCGAAATGGCAGGAAACTATAGTACGGATTAAGTTGATTCATCCCTCCCAAGTCGCACCCAGCCCTTCTCGTTCTTGGCCCTTTACAACGTGTAGATTTAAAAGGCACTTTGGATGCATTCACGCGACGGCAGGTTGCTTTGATGGCATTTTGATTTTGTAAAATACACAATCCTGGGATTTGTAGGTTGCTGAACGTTGTGTATCAGACTGTTCAGCCTGTGATTGCTTAAAGGTTTTCCCCTGACATGAAGTCCAGTCGTGTCCGACTCTTGGACTCTGGTGCTCATCTCCATTTCTAAGCCAAAGAGCCGGCATTGTCCGTAGACACCTCCAAGGTCATGTGGCCAGCATGACTGCATGGAGTGCCGTTACTTTCCCACCAAAGTGGTACCTATTGATCTACTCACATTTGCATATCTATCTATCTATCTATCTAGCTAAAGTCTGTGCGCAAACATCCAGTCATCCATCCATCCATCCATCCATCCATCCATCCATCCATCCATCCATCCATCCATCCTTCTATCTATCTATCTATCTATCTATCTATCTATCTATCTATCATCTATCTATCTATCCATTTACCTAGATAAAGGTCCTCCATTTCTAAACCGAAGAGCCTGCGTTGTCCGTAGACACCTCCAAGGTCATGTGGCCAGCATGACTGCATGGAGTGCCGTTACTTTCCCACCAAAGTGGTACCTATTGATCTACTCACATTTGCATATCTATCTATCTATCTATCTATCTATCTAGCTAAAGTCTGTGCGCAAACATCCAGTCATCCATCCATCCATCCATCCATCCATCCATCCATCCATCCATCCTTCTATCTATCTATCTATCTATCTATCTATCTATCTATCTATCTATCATCTATCTATCTATCCATTTACCTAGATAAAGGTCCTCCATTTCTAAACCGAAGAGCCTGCGTTGTCCGTAGACACCTCCAAGGTCATGTGGCCAGCATGACTGCATGGAGTGCCGTTACTTTCCCACCAAAGTGGTACCTATTGATCTACTCACATTTGCATATCTATCTATCTATCTATCTAGCTAAAGTCTGTGCCCATCCATCCATCCATCCATCCATCCATCCTTCTATCTATCTATCTATCTATCTATCTATCTATCTATCTATCATCTATCTATCTATCCATTTACCTAGATAAAGGTCCTCCATTTCTAAACCGAAGAGCCTGCGTTGTCCGTAGACACCTCCAAGGTCATGTGGCCAGCATGACTGCATGGAGCGCCCTTACCTTCCCACCAAAGTGGTACCTATTGATGTGACTCATATCTATCTATCTATCTATCTATCTATCTATCTATCTATCTATCTATCTATCTAGTATCTATCTATCTATCTATCTATCTATCTATCATCTATCTATCTATCCATTTACCTAGATAAAGGTCCTCCATTTCTAAACCGAAGAGCCTGCGTTCTCCGTAGACACCTCCAAGGTCATGTGGCATGGATCACCGCATGTCTGCATGGATCACCGTTACCTTCCCACCAAAGTGGTACCTACTGATCTACTCACATTTGCATATCTATCTCTATCTATCTCTATCTATCTATCTATCTATCTATCTATCTATCTATCTCTATCTATCTATCTATCTATCTATCTATCTATCTATCTATCTATCTATCTATCCATTTACGTAGATAAAGGTAAAGGTTTTTCCCTGATATTAAGTCCTCCACCACAGACACCCCAGTGTTTCTTACTCTCTCCATTGGTGTGAAATTTGCCCATTGCCTCTCCCATAGGTAAAGGTTTTCCCCTGAAGTGAAGTCTAGTTGTGTCCGATTCTGGGACTCTGGCGCTCATCTCCATTTCTAAGCCAAAGAGTCAGCGTTGTCCGTAGACACCTCCAAGGTCATGTGGCCAGCATGACTGCATGGAGCGCCCTTACCTTCCCACCAAAGTGGTACCTACTCACATTTGCATATCTATCTATCTATCTATCTATCATCTATCTATCTATCCATTTACCTAGATAAAGGTCCTCCATTTCTAAACCGAAGAGCCTGCGTTGTCCGTAGACACCTCCAAGGTCATGTGGCCAGCATGACTGCATGGAGTGCCGTTACTTTCCCACCAAAGTGGTACCTATTGATCTACTCACATTTGCATATCTATCTATCTATCTATCTAGCTAAAGTCTGTGCGCAAACATCCAGTCATCCATCCATCCATCCATCCATCCATCCATCCATCCATCCATCCATCCTTATCTATCTATCTATCTATCTATCTATCTATCTATCTATCTATCTATCTATCATCTATCTATCTATCCATTTACCTAGATAAAGGTCCTCCATTTCTAAGCCGAAGAGCCTGCGTTGTCCGTAGACACCTCCAAGGTCATGTGGCCAGCATGACTGCATGGAGTGCCGTTACTTTCCTGCTGAAGTGGTAGTTATTGATCTACTCACATTTGCCTATCTATCTATCTATCTATCTATCTATCCATCCATCCATCCATCCTTCTATCTATCTATCTATCTATCTATCTATCTATCTATCTATCATCTATCTATCTATCCATTTACCTAGATAAAGGTCCTCCATTTCTAAACCGAAGAGCCTGCGTTGTCCGTAGACACCTCCAAGGTCATGTGGCCAGCATGACTGCATGGAGCGCCCTTACCTTCCCACCAAAGTGGTACCTATTGATCTACTCAAATTTGCATATCTATCTATCTATCTATCTATCTATCTATCTATCTATCTATCTATCTATCTAGTATCTATCTATCTATCTATCTATCTATCTATCATCTATCTATCTATCCATTTACCTAGATAAAGGTCCTCCATTTCTAAACCGAAGAGCCTGCGTTCTCCGTAGACACCTCCAAGGTCATGTGGCATGGATCACCGCATGTCTGCATGGATCACCGTTACCTTCCCACCAAAGTGGTACCTACTGATCTACTCACATTTGCATATCTATCTCTATCTATCTCTATCTATCTATCTATCTATCTATCTATCTATCTATCTATCTATCTATCTATCTATCTATCTATCTATCTATCTATCTATCTATCTATCTATCTATCTATCTATCTATCCATTTACGTAGATAAAGGTAAAGGTTTTTCCCTGATATTAAGTCCTCCACCACAGACACCCCAGTGTTTCTTACTCTCTCCATTGGTGTGAAATTTGCCCATTGCCTCTCCCATAGGTAAAGGTTTTCCCCTGAAGTGAAGTCTAGTTGTGTCCGATTCTGGGACTCTGGCGCTCATCTCCATTTCTAAGCCAAAGAGTCAGCGTTGTCCGTAGACACCTCCAAGGTCATGTGGCCAGCATGACTGCATGGAGCGCCCTTACCTTCCCACCAAAGTGGTACCTACTCACATTTGCATATCTATCTATCTATCTATCTATCTATCTATCTATCTATCTATCTATCTATCTATCTATCTAGTATCTATCTATCTATCTCTATCCATTTACCTAGATAAAGGTCCTCCATTTCTAAACCGAAGAGCCTGCGTTCTCCGTAGACACCTCCAAGGTCATGTGGCATGGATCACCGCATGTCTGCATGGATCACCGTTACCTTCCCACCAAAGTGGTACCTACTGATCTACTCACATTTGCATATCTATCTCTATCTATCTATCTATCTATCTATCTATCTATCTATCTATCTATCTATCTATCTATCTATCTACTCTATCTATCTATCTATCTATCTATCTCTCTCTCTCTCTCTATCTATCTATCTATCTATCTATCTATCTATCCATTTACGTAGATAAAGGTAAAGGTTTTTCCCTGATATTAAGTCCTCCACCACAGACACCCCAGTGTTTCTTACTCTCTCCATTGGTGTGAAATTTGCCCATTGCCTCTCCCATAGGTAAAGGTTTTCCCCTGAAGTGAAGTCTAGTTGTGTCCGATTCTGGGACTCTGGCGCTCATCTCCATTTCTAAGCCAAAGAGTCAGCGTTGTCCGTAGACACCTCCAAGGTCATGTGGCCGGCATGACTGCATGGAGTGCCGTTACCTTCCCACCAAAGTGGTACCTATTGATCTACTCAAATTTGCATATCTATCTATCTATCTATCTATCTATCTATCTATCTATCTATCTATATCTATCTATCTATCTATCTATCTATCTATATCTATCTATATCTATCTATCTATCTATCTATCTATCTATCTATCTATCATCTTGGTAAAATTACAGAGTGCAAGTGAGTCTTTGGGACTAAATAAAAAAAGGTAAAGGTTGTCCCCTGACATTAAGTCCAGTCATGTCCGACTCTGGGGTGTGGTGCTCATCTCCATTTCTAAGCCAAAGAGTCGGCGTTGTCCGTAGACACCTCCAAGGTCATGTGGCGGCATGACTGCATGGAGTGCCGTTACCTTCCCACCAAAGTGGTACCTATTGATCTACTCAACTTTGCATATCTATCTATCTATCTATCTATCTATCTATCTATCTATCTATCTATCTACCTATCTAGGTAAAGGTAAAGCTAAAGGTTTCCCCCTGCCATTAAATCCTCCACCACAGGCACCTTTCCCCTGATGTTACGTCTAGTTGTGTCCAACTCTGGGACTCTGGTGCTCATCTCCATTTCTAAGCCAAAGAGCTCACATTTACATATCTATCTATCTATTCGATCGATCTATCTATCTTTCTATCCATCTATCTATCTATCTATCTATCTATCTATCTATCTATCTATCTATCTATCTATCTAGGTAAAGGCATTGCCTCTCCCATAGGTAAAGGTTTTCCCCTGCCATTAATTCCTCCACCACAGGCACCCCAGTGTTTCTTACTCTTTCCATTGGTGTGGAATTTGCCCATTGCCTCTCCCATAGGTAAAGGTAAAGGTTTTCCCCTGACGTTAAGTCTAGTCGTGTCCGACTCCGGGGTGTGGTGCTCATCTCCATTTCTAAGCCGAAGAGCCGGCGTTTTCCGTAGACACCTCCAAGGTCATGTGCATCCGGACAACGTGGCCGGTCCAGCGGAGTTGATGGCAGAGGACCATCGCTTCAATGCTGGTGGTCTTTGCTTCTTCCAGCACGCTGACGTTTGCCCGCCTGTCTTCCCAAGAGATTTGCAGGATTTTCCGGAGGCAGCGCTGATGGAATCGTTCCAGGAGTTGCATGTGACGTCTGTAGACAGTCCACGTTTCGCAGGCATAGAGCAGGGTTGGGAGGGGAATAGCTTTATAGACAAGCCCCTTGGTCTCCCTACGGATGTCCCAGTCCTCAAACACTCTCTGCTTCATTCGGAAAAATGCTGCACTTGCAGAGCTCAGGCGGTGTTGTATTTCGGTGTCGATGTTGACTTTGGTGGAGAGGTGGCTGCCAAGGTAGCGGAAATGGTCAACATTTTCTAATGTTACACCATTAAGCTGTATCTCTGGCATTGGGGAGGGCATGGCCGGTGACGGTTGGAAGAGCACTTTGGTTTTCTTGATGTTCAGTGACAGGCCAAGCTTCTCGTATGCTTCTGCGAAGGTGCTTAGAGTGGCTTGTAGATCTTCTTCTGATATATATATATGCAAACACACATACACAAATATATACACACACAAAACACGTATACACAGCAATGCGTGGCAGAAGATGGTTAGTCTATATAAATAAATAAAAATGTAATGTTTAATGTATTGTCGAGGGCTTTCATGGCCGGAATCACTGGGTTGTTGTAGGTTTTTTCGGGCTATATGGCCATGGTCTAGAGGCATTCTCTCCTGACGTTTCACCTGCATCTATGGCAAGCATCCTAGGCTAAATGTCAGGAGAGAATGCCTTTAGACCATGGCCATAAAGTCCAAAAAACCTACAACAACCCAATGTAATGTTTGTTTAGGATTAACAACTCAAAAACCACTGTATGTATTGACACCATATTTGGACACAATACACCTCTCAGGACAACAAGTGACCATCACTCATAAAAACACTGAAAAACACAGCGGAAGAGACTTTAAAACTCAAAAAGTAAATAAATACATTACAACGCATGCACAAAACCACATATATACACAAACACACATAAATACACACACACACATATATTAGGCTTGGTTGATCCAGTTCCTTAATTTCTTATCTCGTTATTAATTCATTCGATCTTCTTCTGAATGTGCACAGACGACGTTGTCATCAGCATACTGGAGTTCTATAACAGATGTTGTTATAACCTTGGTTTTGGCTTTTAGTCTGCTGAGGTTACATAGCTTGCCATGATTTCCACTCCGCTGGGAAGCTTCCCGTCAACAAGGTAAAGTATCATAGTGATGAAGATGGAGAATAAAGTTGGGGCAATCACACATCCCTGTTTGATACCTGAATCCACTTTAAATGGGTGACAGTCCACTGAGGGTGTGTCCTATTAATGTTGTTGTGAATGAAGAGCACGATCTTAACACCTGAAGCACAGAAAAGATGGCACAAGTTGCCTTCAACCCGGGTGGGAATTGGGATCCTTACTTACTTAGGCGATCCCTCGTTGGATGAGTAAGATGGTCTTCCTTGATGACTATTTTTGTGGGTTTCTGGTGGCTGTGGAGCCCTATTCTTGACCCGCATCTTCTCCCACAGTGAGGGCATTGGTTTCCAGGTGAAAGACGGTCCCGGTCGGGGTTGGCTTGACGCGCCTTCCTCCTGGCACATTTCTCTCTTTCGCCCTCCATTCGTGCCTCCTTGAATTCTCCAGCACTGCTGGTCACAGCTGACCTCCAGCTGGAGCGGTCAAGGGCCAGGGCTTCCCAGTTCTCAGTGTCTATGCCAGAGATTTTAAGGTTGGCTTTGAGGCCATCTTTAAATCTCTTTTCCTGTCCTCCAACATTCCGTTTTCCGTTCTTAAGTTCAGAGTAGAGCAACTGCTTTGGGTGGTCAGGCATCTGGACAACGTGGCCAGTCCAGCAGAGTTGATGGCAGAGGACCATCACTTCAATGCTGGTGGTCTTTGCTTCTTTGGGAAGACAAGCATTTGTCCGCTTGTCTTCCCAAGAGATTTGCAAGATTTTCCGGAGGCAGCGCTGGTGGAATCGTTCCAGGAGTTTCATGTGACGTCTGTAGACAGTCCACGTTTCGCAGGCATAGAGCAGGGTTGGGAGGACAATAACTTTATAGACAAGTCCCTTGGTCTCCCTACGGATGTCCCGGTCCTCAAACACTCTCTGCTTCATTCGGAAAAATGCTGCACTCGCAGAGCTCAGGCGGTGTTGTATTTCGGTGTCGATATTGACTTTGGTGGAGAGGTGGTTGCCAAGGGAGCAGAAATGGTCAACATTTTCTAATGTTACACCATTAAGTATCTCTGGCATTGGAGAGGGATTGGCTGGTGACTGCTGGAAGAGCACTTTGGTTTTCTTGATGTTCAATGACAGGCCGAGCTTCTCGTACGCGTCTGCGAAAGTATTTAGAGTGGCTTGTAGATCTTCTTCTGAATGTGCACAGACGATGTTGTCATCAGCATACTGGAGTTCTATAACAGATGTTGTTGTAACCTTGGTTTTGGCTTTCAGTCTGCTGAGGTTAAATAGCTTGCCATCTGTCCGATGATGATTTCCACTCTGATGGGAAGCTTCCCATCAACAAGATGTAGTATCATAGTGATGAAGATGGAGAATTAAGTTGGGGCAATAACACATCCCTGTTTGATACCTGAATCCACTTTAAATGGGTGACAGTCCACTGAGGGTGTGTCCTATTAATGTTGTTGTGAATGAAGAGCACGATCTTAACACCTGAAGCACAGAAAAGATGGCACAAGTTGCCTTCAACCCGGGTGGGAATTGGGGTCCACTGCAGTATGAGTCTTGACCGCTGTCCGTTGGGTACTTCCCACCTTGCGATATTTCCCATGAGCACAGACTACGTTATCATCAGCATATTGGAGTTCTATAACAGATGTTGTGGGCTTGGTTTTTGCGATATTTCCCAAATGCCTGGAGCAACAACCTATTTTGGCTACGTGAGAAAGGAAGAGCGGTCTAGATAACACACATTGCCACCACCCAACCCTGTGTGTATGTTTTCAGGTGAATCAACTCACTCCCCGATCGGTGACGCAAAACGGTTCTGTCCAGAGTTGACATCCTTTCCTGATGGCCATGACTAAACTCTCCGTCATGCAATTCCGCTCCAGCCAAGGTCTGGAGGGAGTTTAATTTTTAACCCGCCTCACCTTTCGGCTCAGGTAGAGCACGGCAAGGCATGTCGGTTCGCATCTCGACTTTCCAAATCCTGCCTCTCGTACGAGGTGATTTAATATCCGAGAGAAAGGCAAAGGGATCAAAACCTTCCCCGGGATTAATAGCGAGCCAGCGACGAAGGGAGGCATTTGTGCAAGTCTGTGAGAAATATAAACAGCCCAGAGGGGGAAAATACCGCTGAGTGATGAAGGGGGTGGCAAGACATGAAACGGCGGATTCTTTTCTCTTTCGGCCCCACGCCAAGAGGTTTTAATGGACTCTGCCTCAGGAATCTTGATTATTCTGCCTTTTTTCCATGCGGGATTGAAAGGAGGCAGTTCGGGTATACAGTGTTCCCTCTGAATGAGCACAGACTACATTGTCATCAGCATATTTCAGTTCTATAACAGATGTTGTTGTGACCTTGGTTTTGGCAGAGTCTGCAGTCTAAACACCAGAGTGGTCACATCAAAACCACAAGGTTCAATGAAAGGCTGAGCTTCTCGTATGTTTCGGCAAAGGTGTTTAGATCTTCCTCTGAATGAGCACAGACTACGTTATCATCAGCATATTGGAGTTCTATAACAGATGTTGTCGTGACCTTGGTTTTGGCAGAGTCTGCAGTCTAAACACCAGAGTGGTCACATCAAAACCACAAGGTTCAATGAAAGGCTGAGCTTCTCGTATGTTTCGGCAAAGGTGTTTAGATCTTCCTCTGAATGAGCACAGACTACGTTATCATCAGCATATTGGAGTTCTATAATAGATGTTGTCATGACCTTGGTTTTGGCAGAGTCTGCAGTCTAAACACCAGAGTGGTCACATCAAAACCACAAGGTTCAATGAAAGGTTGAGCTTCTCATATATTTCGGCAAAGGTGTTTGGATCTTCCTCTGAATGAGCATAGACTATGTTGTCATCAGCATATTGGAGTTCTATAACAGGTGTTGCTGTGACCTAGGTTTTGGCAGAGTCTGCAGTCTAAACACCAGAGTGGTCACATCAAAACCACAAGGTTCAATGAAAGGCTGAGCTTCTCGGAAAAGGTGTATAGATCTTCCTCTGAATGAGCACAGACTATATTATCATCAGCATATTGGAGTTCTATAACAGATGTTGTTGTGACCTTGGTTTTGGCAGAGTCTGCAGTCTAAACGCCAGAGCGGTCACATCAAAACCACAATGTTCAATGAAAGGCTGAGCTTCTCGTATGTTTCGGAAAAGGTGTTTAGATCTTCCTCTGAATGAGCACAGACTACATTATCATCAGCATATTGGAGTTCTATAACAGATGTTTGTGACCTTGGTTTTGGCAGAGTCTGCAGTCTAAACACCAGAGTGGTCACATCAAAACCACAAGGTTCAATTAAAGGCTGAGCTTCTCGTATGTTTCAGAAAAGGTGTTTAGATCTTCCTCTGAATGAGCACAGACTACGTTATCATCAGCATATTTCAGTTCTATAACAGATGTTGTCGTGACCTTGGTTTTGGCAGAGTCTGCAGTCTAAACACCAGAGTGGTCACATCAAAACCACAAGGTTCAATGAAAGGCTGAGCTTCTCGTATGTTTCGGCAAAGGTGTTTAGATCTTCCTCTGAATGAGCACAGACTACGTTATCATCAGCATATTGGAGTTCTATAACAGATGTTGCTATGACCTTGGTTTTGGCAGAGTCTGCAGTCTAAACGCCAGGTTCAATGAAAGGCTGAGCTTCTCGTATGTTTCGGCAAAGGTGTTTAGATCTTCCTCTGAATGAGCACAGACTACGTTATCATCAGCATATTGAAGTTCTATAAGAGATGTTGTTGTGACCTTGGTTTTGTCAGAGTCTGCAGTCTAAACGCCAGAGCGGTCACATCAAAACCACAATGTTCAATGAAAGGCCGAGCTTCTCGTATGTTTCGGAAAAGGTGTTTAGAGCTTCCTCTGAATGAGCACAGTCTATGTTATCATCAGCATATTGGAGTTCTATAACAGATGTTGTTGTGACCTTGGTTTTGGCAGAGTCTGCAGTCTAAACGCCAGAGCGGTGTAAGGCTGAGCTTCTCGTATGTTTCGGCAAAGGTATTTAGATCTTCCTCTGAATGAGCACAGACTACGTTATCATCAGCATATTGAAGTTCTATAAGAGATGTTGTTGTGACCTTGGTTTTGTCAGAGTCTGCAGTCTAAACGCCAGAGCGGTCACATCAAAACCACAATGTTCAATGAAAGGCCGAGCTTCTCGTATGTTTCGGAAAAGGTGTTTAGATCTTCCTCTGAATGAGCACAGACTACGTTATCATCAGCATATTGGAGTTCTATAACAGATGTTGTGACCTTGGTTTTGGCTTTCAGTCTGTTTGGAATGTCATCCCTAGCCTCAAACTTTGGCCATTGCACTCACCAAGCTGCACATTTAATTTTATGGCAGCCATAGCTAATGTCATTTCTGTCATGTCTAATCCACAACTGCAATCCAGCCAAACCAGGTTGACTGAATTAGTAGGCGGCTCACTGTTTACGAAAGCGGCAGGTGTGTGCCGAATTCCCATTGGCTCCAGAAGCCTGGGAACCCTGGAAAGATGAAAATCTAGTTTCCTGCAAAGGGCCTGAAGGGTGTCTCATGAAACTTAGGTGTGTGGCTAGCTGGGATAATACGTACACCAAAGGTTGTGTGTTTAGGTATGTACGCAACAGGGCTGCTGGTGTATTTATTTTTAACTAGCTTGGGTACCCGGCATTGCCTGGGTTAGTTGAAAAAGTTTAATTGTACGAAATGCATAAGGTTGTGGGTGAACTACGTTCTAAAAGTCTAATAGAGTCTCTAAAGTATCTCGGTTTCAACTGATTTCCACAAGCATACTGTTTCTAAAATGGAGTCTAAGTCCCAAACAGGCCCAGATTTGATCATATGGTCTGCAGCCCCTCCCGCAACATAGAGTTAAGGAAAACTGCATACTATACTGTTTCCGATATGGAGTCTGAGTCCTGAACACTCCCAGATCTGATCACATGGTCTGCAGTCCCTCCCACAACATAAAGTTAAGGAAAACTGCATACTGTACTGTTTCTAACATGGAGTCTGAGTCCTGAACAATCCCAGATGTGATCATATGGTCTGCAGTCCCTCCCGCAATATTGAGTTAAGGAAAACTCTGAGTCCTGAATTATCCCAGATCTGATCACATGGTCTGCAGTCCCTCCCACAACATAGAGTTAAAGAAAACTGCATACTATACTGTTTCTAACATGGAGTCTGAGTCCTTAACAATCCCAGATCTGATCATATGGTCTGCAGTCCCTCCCGGAACAAAGAGTTAAGGAAAACGGCATACTATACTGTTTCCAATATGGAGTCTGAGTGCTGAACACTCCCCGATCTGATCACATGGTCTCTAGTCCCTCCTGCAACATAGAGTTAAGAAAAACTGCATACTATACTGTTTCTAACATGGAATCTGAGTCCTGAACAATCCCAGATCTGAACACATGAACACAACACAGAGTTAAGGAAAATGGCATACTGTACTGTTTCTAACATGGAGTCTGAGTCTTTCTGTGTTGTCTTTCTGTGGCAGGAGAAAGTGGAGGACTGATGGCATAATAATGAAAGGTTAGCCTTCATAATTAGACACCAGTGGAAAAAAAACTTCAGCCGGAATCCTCCTTCTGTCTGCGGCTTGCATGTGGAATGCTGTTTTCATTGTGCGGCCGTGGCTTTCTTGATCTCTGAGCCCATCAGGGACTTGAAATACAACAACAATGAAGCATACGCTTATCAGTTGACAGTTATGTTGGCACTTCCTGAGGTCACAGCTCTATTGATAAAGGAGCAGCAAGAACGCCTTGGCACTCCAAATAGGGCCAAGTGCGGAGCTTAGGAAACTCTTTTCATTAGGATTACAACTCCCAACCTCCCCAGTAAGGGTTTGTATTTTCCCAAGTTTCCTCCACCACAGACATCCCAGTGTTCCTTACTCTCTTCACTGTTATCCTTAAAGCTTTCAAATGTACCTCAGTAACGAGTCATTAGTCAAACCTTCCTTCCAATCTGGATCTGGATTGCACAACTCGTATTTCCCCAAGTCTCCTCCACCAAAGACACCCCAGTGTTTCTTACTCTCTACACTGTTATCCTTAAACGTACCTCAATAACGAGTCTAAGAGAGACTGCTCATTGGTCAAACCTTCCAATCTGGATCTGGATTGCACAACTTGTATTTTCCCAAGTCTTCTCCACCACAGACATCCCAGTGTTTCTTACTCTCTACACTGTTATCCTTAAAGCTTTCAAATGTACCTGAGGGCTCTCTCAGACTGGGGCAAACTAAAACTGAGGCCTCCAGCAGAAAAGTAGGTACTAATACTGAGGCTTACGTCACACTGACGTCTTTCTCCCACTGAGGCCTTCTCTCAGAGGGCTCTCTCAGACTGGGGCGAACTAACACTGAGGCCTCCAGCAGAAAAGGAGGTACTAACACTGAGACTTACCTCACACTGACGTCTTTCTCCCACCGAGGCCTTCTCACAGAGTGCTCTCTAACTAGTTAGTTTGAGCTAGTTAGTTAGTTTGAGCTCTCTCTTAACAAACTAGTTAGTTTGAGCTCTCTCTCAAACTAACACTGAGGCCTCCAGCAGAAAAGTAGGTACTAACACTGAGGCTTACGTCTTTCTCCCACTGAGGCCTTCTCACAGAGTGCTCTCTCAGACTGAGATGAAGTAACACTGAGGCCTCCAGAAGAAAAGTAGGTACTAACACTGAGGCTTACCTCACACTGACGTCTTTCTCCCACTAAAGCCTTCTCACAGAGGGCTCTCTCAGACTGAGGTGAAGTAACACTGAGGCCTTTCTCCCACTGAGGCCTTCTCACAGAGGGCTCTCTCAGACTGAGGTGAACTAACACTGAGGCCTCCAGCAGAAAAGTAGGTACTAACACTGAGGCTTATGTCACACTGATGTCTTTCTCCCACTGAGGCCTTCTCACAGAGGGCTCTCTCAGACTGAGGTGAACTAACACTGAGGCCTTTTGCCCACTGAGGCCTTCTCACAGAGGGCTCTCTCAGGCTGACATGAACTAACACTGAGGCCTCCAGCAGAAAAGTAGGTACTAACACTGAGCTTATGTCACACTGATGTCTTTCTCCCACTGAGGCCTTCTCACAGAGGGCTCTCTCAGACTGAGATGAACTAACACTGAGGCCTCCAGCAGAAAAGTAGGTACTAACACTGAGCTTATGTCACACTGATGTCTTTCTCCCACTGAGGCCTTCTCACAGAGGGCTCTCTCAGACTGAGATGAACTAACACTGAGGCCTCCAGCAGAAAAGTAGGTACTAACACTGAGGCTTCACACTGACATCTTTCTCCCACTGAGGCCTTCTCACAGAGCGGACTGAGGCGAACTAACACTGAGGCCTTCAGCCTCTGCTTAGAAGGCCTCAGTGGGAGAAAGATGTCAGTGTGAGTTAGGCCTCAGTGTTAGTACCTACTTTTCTGCTTTACCTCAGTAAACAGGTTAGATAAGATTCAGAAAACAGAAAGCCCCACAAAACCTGTTCACCAGAAACCCATGATGGGCACTCAACCGCACACCAAGGGCTCGCAATGCATCTTCGCACCCTCCACTGTCATCAGCTGTCACTCAGCTTCTCCAGCCAGAGAGCAACTGTGGTATCTTTCACCCTGTCAAATACTGGAAAGCATGCATTAAAGCACACTCCAAGTGCCAACTCGTATATACGCTGGTGTCAAAAGTGTGCTTGCATCTCGGGGAGGGATTCCGAAGCCTGGAGGAGACCGTGGGATCGAGTAGCAGGCAGGGAGCAGGATCCAGGAGGGCAGAGACTGCGGAATGAGCCTGTCCTAATCCTTATGTGCCTGCTTTTGAAGAATGGGTGCCAACGGAGACAGCTGCAAGAGCCCACTTGATAAACGAAGGCTCAGCAGTTATTAACCAGACGAGCGCTGTGCCCCGGGCACCTCGCTTGACTCACTTCGCTGGAATGGGCAAACTGCAGCCACTTCAGAAGCCCCGTCAACAGCTAGAGAGGAACTGGTTAACTAGTGACAAGGTGCTAATTATCCACAACTTCGCTTTCTCTTGGGTTTCCCTGGCTTTTTCTGCATCTAATTGGATCAAGATATTGTTAAGCTCTGAAAACGATAACGGGGAAGAGTCTGCTCAAGGAGGAAACATCATCACCAAAGATTGATGATGTTCTTCACCCAAGTCAAAGTCATAGAATCATAGAGTTGGAAGAGACCTCATGGGCCAAGAAGCAGGAAAATCGCATTCAAACTGAGGCCAACTAACACTGAGGCCTTTTTCCCACTGAGGCCTTTTCACAGAGGGCTCTCTCAAACTGAGGCCAACTAACACTGAGGCCTTTTTCCCACTGAAGCCTTCTCACAGAGGGCTCTCTCAAACTGAGGCCAACTAACACTGAGGCCTTTTTCCCACTGAAGCCTTCTCACAGAGGGCTCTCTCAAACTGAGGCCAACTAACACTGAGGCCTTTTTCCCACTGAAGCCTTCTCACAGAGGGCTCTCTCAGACTGAGGCCAACTAACACTGAGGCCTTTTTCCCACTGAAGCCTTCTCACAGAGGGCTCTCTCAGACTGAGGCCAACTAACACTGAGGCCTTTTTCCCACTGAAGCCTTCTCACAGAGGGCTCTCTCAGACTGAGGCCAACTAACACTGAGGCCTTTTTCCCACTGAGGTCTTTTCACAGAGGGCTCTCTCAAACTGAGGCCAACTAACACTGAGGCCTTTTTCCCACTGAGGCCTTCTCACAGAGACGTCAGTGTGAGGTAGGCCTCAGTGTTAGTTTGCCTCAGTCTGAGAGAGGCCTCTGTGAGAAGGCCTCAGTGGGAAAAAGGCCTCAGTGTTAGTTGGCCTCAGTTTGAGAAGGTCTAGAGTGAGAAGCACCAGGTTGAAGGCCATCGTGTGTGAAGCTTTAGTGTGTTGGCTGCTGTGTATAAATAAAGTCACATTCAAGGCACCCCCAACAGATAGCCATCCAGCCTCTGCTTAGAAGCCCTCAGTAGGAGAAAGGCATCAGTGTGAGGTAGGACTCTGTGTTAGTTCACGTCTATGAGAAGGCCTCAGTGGGAAAAAGGTCTCAGTATCAGTAGGCCTCAGTTTGAGAAGGCCTGGTGTGAGAAGTCCCAGGTTGAAAGCCATTGTGTGTGAAGCTTCAGTATGTTGGCTGCTGAATATAAAGGAAGTCACATTCAAAGCACCCCCAACAGATAGCCATCCAGCCTCTGCTTAGAAGGCCCCAGTGGGAGAAAGGTATCAGTGTGAGGTAAGCCTCAGTGCTAGTTCACCTCAGTGTGAGGAAAGCCTCAGTGGGAAAAAGGCCTCAGTGTTAGTAGGCCTCAGTTTGAGAAAGCCTGGTGTGAGAAGCCCCAGGTTGAAGGCCATCATGTAAGAAGCTTCATTGTGTTGGCTGCTGTATATAAAGAAACTCACACTCAGAGTCCCCAAAGACCTCCAGTATTTTTTGTTGGTCATGGGGATTCAGAGTGTCAAGTTTGGTCCAGTTCCATCTTCAGTGGAATTCAGAGTGCTCAGTGATTGCAGGTGAACTATAATTCCCAGTACATACAACTCCAAATTATCCAGGCCAATTCCCCTCCAAACCCACCAGTATTCAAATTTGGACATAGCATGTATGCGTGCCAAATTTGGTCCAGATCCATCCATGTTTAGGTTCATAGTGCATTCTGGATGTAGGAGAACTACATCTACATCTGCCCACACTTGCATGTTTTTGAACTGCTAGGTTGGCAGGAGCCGGGGCTAACAGTTGGGAGCTCACTCCGACCCGTGGCTTCGAAATGCCAACTTACAGCGGTTTAACCCATTGCGCCACATGTCTTTGAATGATCTTCTAAAACATTGGCATCTTTGTTACAGAGCCTCGCTGCCCAGGAAAATGGGAAGGAAAACATTGACCAGCGGTTCCCAGGACTGTTCAAGAAGGGCAGGAGGAAGACCGTGGTGCGTAACCTGGGGAAAATTATCTATTACTCCAAGGTCAAATTCAAGTTCCAGCATTGTCAGGTGAGTCCTGTAGCCTTGGGAAATCAAAGAGTTGAAGAACTGTGTGAAAGAAGGCCAGCTGAATGTTATGTTTTGAATGTGAGATTCACGGCTCACAGCTGTTTTCGAACTGCTTAGGTGGACAGTGAGCTGGGCTGAAGATAGGATGCTCACTGTCCCGACCAGGCTTTGGACTAACAACCTTTTTGATTGGTGTGATCTATTGCTGTTGGTGATTAACCAACTGTGCTAAAGCCCGGCCCTAATTTCAATTGGTGTGATCTATTGCTGTTGGTGATTAACCAGCTGTGCTAAAGTCCAGCCCTAATTTCAATTGGTGTGAGCTATTGCTGTTGGTGAGTAACCGCTATGCTAAAGCCCGGCCCTAATTTCGATTGGTGTGATCTATTGCTGTTGGTGATTAACCAGCTGTGCTAAAGCCCGGCCCTAATTTCAATTGATGTGATCTCTTGCTGTTGGTGATTAAACAGCTGTGCTAAATCCCAGCCCTAATTTCTATTAGTGTGCTCTATTGCTGTTGGTGATTAACCAGCTGTGCTAAAGCCTGGCCGTAATCTCAATTGGTGTGATCTATTGCTGTTGGTGATTAATCAGCTGTGCTAAACCCCAGTCCTAATTTTGATTGCTGTGATCTATTGCTGTTGGTGATTAACCAGCTGTGCTAAAGCCCGGTCCTAATTTCAGTTGGTGTGATCTATTGCTGTTGGTGATTAACCAGCTGTGCTAAAGCCCAGTCCTAATTTCAATTGGTGTGATCTCTTGCTGTTGGTGATTAAACAGCTGGGCTAAATCCCAGCCCTAATTTCTATTAGTGTGCTCTATTTCTGTTGGTGATTAACCAGCTGTGCTAAAGCCTGGCCGTAATTTCAATTGGTGTGATCTATTGCTATTGGTGATTAACCACCTGTGCTAAACCCCAGTCCTAATTTTGATTGCTGTGATCTATTGCTGTTGGTTATTAACCAGCTGTGCTAAAGCCCGGCCCTAATTTCAATTGGTGTGATCTATTGCTGTTGATGATTAACCAGCTGTGCTAAAGGCCGGCCCTAATTGCCAAACGTCTCTTTTGCATACAAATAATGCTTCCGTACTTGTTATCTGTTGCAGGAAGTGAACGATTGTTACCTGGAGCTCTTTCAAGCCTACCTCTATTTCCAGTCCCTTGGTCCAAATGGACTCACCTACCAGGTAAAGGACAGAATCATCATTGAAAGATGGCCGACCATAATCTAAAGCCAATAACCAGATAATGTGTGTAGGGTTGTGTGCTGTCAGCCTGTAGTAGACTTTGCCATGTTCAATGCTGTTAACCAATTAACAAAGACAGACAATACATAGATAGAGGCAAAGGCTTCCCCCTTTTCATCTCCGGTATCTGGAGGCTGCGCTCAACTTCAGCCATGGGGAGGTGCTCTTGTTTCATTTTCCATAATGAGGAGTCTGTTGTCGGTGGATGCCTTCCTGATCGAATTGCCAGCATGTCTTCAGGGGTGCCTTTTACCTCCCCGCCAACAGCGGTACCTATTTATCTACTCACATTGCTGTTTTCGAACTGCTAGGTGAGTAGAAGCTGGGGCTGAAGGCGGGAGCTCACCCTGCCCGCGGTGTGAACTGCCAACCTTCTGGTCGGCAAGATTTTCTGGAGATGGCGGTTTAACTTGCTGTGAACCGTTACACACCAAAACCTGAAAAAGTTACTTTTTTCGATTGCAACTCCTGGAATCCCTCAACAACCATGGCCAGCATCCTACGGGATTCTGGAGTTGTAATCCAAAAGAATAGAGGATATGGGCCAGAGATGAGCTATACATCCCAGTAACTACAACTCGCATATGTCAAGGTCTATTTCCCCCCAAGAGCGCCTCAAGAGCGCCCCTGGGCAAAATCAACTCTACTGCGAAGGCTTACTTTGCGTAATGGGTTAGCCGCCCCTGCCGGTGGTGTGATACTAGTTAAGCAGTTTCTCCATCAAAGAGCATTCAGAACCCTACCAATGATAGAATTCAGCCAAACTTGGCACACAGAACTCCCAGGACCATTAGAAAATACTGGAAGGGTTTGGTGGGCATTGACCTTGAGTTTGGGAGTTGTAGTTCACCTACATCCAGAGAGCACTGTGTGCTCAAACAATGATAGATCTGGGACAAACTTGGCATGCATACTCAATATGCCCAAATGTGAACAGTGGTGGAGTTTGGGGAAAATAGACCTTGAGATTTGGGAGTTGTAGTTGCTGAGATTTGTAGTTCACTTACAATCAAGGAGCATTCTAGATCCTACCAAGGATAGAATTGGTCCAATCTTTCCATGCAGAACCCTCCTGCCTTGAAGGGACTCACTGGAGCAAACCTCCCTTCAGCCTTGCACGCTCTCCCTCTTCTGCACATGTGCACTATGCTGTCATACGCCAAGCACGCTTGCTCTCCCCTCCCTGCTTGGAGTCTCAGAAACAGCTCTCCCCTTGGCATGAGTAATCGTATGCCCAAATGTGAGCACTTTTGGCAAGTCTCTCCAGACTTGCACGCTCTCCCTTGCCCGCAACATGTGCACCACAGTGCCATGTACCAAGCATGCCTGCTCTCCCCTAGAATCATAGAATCATAGAATCAAAGAGTTGGAAGAGACCTCATGGGCCATCCACTCCAACCCCATTCTGCCAAGAAGCAGGAATATTGCATTCAAATCACCCCTGACAGATGGCCATCCAGCCTCTGTTTAAAAGCTTCCAAAGAAGGAGCCTCCACCACACTCCGGGGCAGAGAGTTCCACTGCTGAACGGCTCTCACAGTCAGGAAGTTCTTCCTCATGTTCAGATGGAATCTCCTCTCTTGTAGTTTGAAGCCATTGTTCCATTGCGTCCTAGTCTCCAAGGAAGCAGAAAACAAGCTTGCCCCTCCTACCTGTGGCTTCCTCTCACATATTTATACATGGCTATCATATCCCCTCTCAGCCTTCTCTTCTTCAGGCTAAACATGCCCAGCTCCTTAAGCCGCTCCTCATAGGCCTTGTTCCTCCCTACTTGGAGTCTCAGAAACAGCCCTCCCCTTGGCTGAGAGACCGGGCTTTTGCTGGATTTGCTGTCCAAAAAGGAAGAGAAGGACAGATGGAGAGATTGTTGTGATCTATTGCTGTTGGTGGTTACCAGCTGTGCTAAAGCCTGGCCCTAATTTCGATTGGTGTGCTTTATTGCTGTTGGCGATTAACCAGCTGTGCTAAAGCCCTGCCCTAATTTCAGTTGGTGTGATCTATTGCTGTCAAAGGGGTTCCTAAGACCATTAGCACACCTGCTCTCCCTCCTCCGCACATGCACACCACGCTGCCATGTGCCGAGCATGCCTGCTCTCCCCTCCTTGCTTGGAGTTTCAGAAACAGCCCTCCCCTTGGCTGAAAGGCCAGCCAATCACAGCAGAGGAGGGCTTTTGGTGGGAGGATTCGCCACCTGCCTTGTGCCGAGCATGCCTGCTCTCCCCTCCCTGCTTGGAGTCTCAGATACACCCCTCCCCTTGACTGAGAGGCCGGCCAATCACAGCAGAGGAGGGCCTTTGGTGGGAGGATTCGCCACCTGCCATGTGCCGAGCATGCCTGCTCTCCCCTCCCTGCTTGGAGTTTCAGAAACAGCCCTCCCCTTGGCTGAAAGGCCAGCCAATCACAGCAGAGGAGGGCTTTTGGTGGGAGGATTCGCCACCTGCCATGCGCCGAGCATGCCTGCTCTCCCCTCCCTGCTTGGAGTCTCAGAAACAGCCCTCCCCTTGGCTGAGAGGCCAGCCAATCACAGCAGAGGAGGGCTTTTGGTGGGAGGATTCGCCACCTGCCATGCGCCGAGCATGCCTGCTCTCCCCTCCCTGCTTGGAGTCTCAGAAACAGCCCTCCCCTTGGCTGAGAGGCCAGCCAATCACAGCAGAGGAGGGATTTGGTGGGAGGATTCGCCACCTGCCATGTGCCGAGCATGCCTGCTCTCCCCTCCCTGCTTGGAGTCTCAGAAACAGCCCTCCCCTTGGCTGAGAGGCCAGCCAATCACAGCAGAGGAGGGCTTTTGGTGGGAGGATTCGCCACCTGCCATGCACCGAGCATGCCTGCTCTCCCCTCCCTGCTTGGAGTCTCAGAAACAGCCCTCCCCTTGGCTGAGAGGCCAGCCAATCACAGCAGAGGAGGGCTTTTGGTGGGAGGATTCGCCACCTGCCATGCGCCGAGCATGCCTGCTCTCCCCTCCCTGCTTGGAGTCTCAGAAACAGCCCTCCCCTTGGCTGAGAGGCCAGCCAATCACAGCAGAGGAGGGATTTGGTGGGAGGATTCGCCACCTGCCATGCGCCAAGCATGCCTGCTCTCCCCTCCCTGCTTGGAGTCTCAGAAACAGCCCTCCCCTTGGCTGAGAGGCCAGCCAATCACAGCAGAGGAGGGATTTTGGTGGGAGAATTCGCCACCTGCCATGTGCCGAGCATGCCTGCTCTCCCCTCCCTGCTTGGAGTCTCAGAAACAGCCCTCCCCTTGGCTGAGAGGCCAGCCAATCACAGCAGAGGAGGGATTTGGTGGGAGGATTCGCCACCTGCCATGTGCCGAGCATGCCTGCTCTCCCCTCCCTGCTTGGAGTCTCAGAAACAGCCCTCCCCTTGGCTGAGAGGCCAGCCAATCACAGCAGAGGAGGGATTTGGTGGGAGGATTCGCCACCTGCCATGCGCCGAGCATGCCTGCTCTCCCCTCCCTGCTTGGAGTCTCAGAAACAGCCCTCCCCTTGGCTGAGAGGCCAGCCAATCACAGCAGAGGAGGGATTTGGTGGGAGGATTCGCCACCTGCCATGTGCCGAGCATGCCTGCTCTCCCCTCCCTGCTTGGAGTCTCAGAAACAGCCCTCCCCTTGGCTGAGAGGCCAGCCAATCACAGCAGAGGAGGGATTTGGTGGGAGGATTCGCCACCTGCCATGCGCCGAGCATGCCTGCTCTCCCCTCCCTGCTTGGAGTCTCAGAAACAGCCCTCCCCTTGGCTGAGAGGCCAGCCAATCACAGTGGAGGAAGACTTTTGTTGGGTGGATATGGTGTCTGTTTCCTAAAAGGAAGAGAAGGACAGGCGGAGAGATCTTCAGCTTTCTCTTGCAAAGGGGTTCCTAAGACCATCAAAAATATATGTCTTCCGATCGTGTTTGGTGACCCCCTGAAACCCCTATGCAACCCCTCTAGTGGTCGCGACCCCCAGGTAGAGAAACACTGACGTAGCCCTTTTGAGCATAATCTCCTCTCTGGCCTTATGTGAGAGTGGCGCTCTTTAGAGAAGTCGGTTTGATGCATCTAAGATTGTGTCGTTCTGCTTTTGCAGGGTTTGCTCCCCTTGAGAGAACTCCAACTGACCGAACTCGAGAGCCCAAAGGGAACCGAACAGGAAGTTCACGCTTTCCAAATCACAGGTAAGGGCGATATTGTGTTTCTTCACCATTTTGGGCTGGTTGGGATCGCCGAGCACGCCGCAGATATTGTTGAGAATGGGATTGTGCTTGTCTTTCCCAGCCTCCTCATATGCTTGTTCAGAAATCCGTAACCTAATCATACTTATTTACTTACTTAGGTGATCCCTCGTAGTCCGAGGATGATGGTCCTCCAAGTGTAGTAGCTTTGTAGCTTTCTGGCGAAATAATTATGTCACAAAGTTGGAAAGCTTTAATTCAAAAGCATGCAGTAGCGAACACAACAAAGTTCCAACTGACAGTTTACTTCCTTCACGGCCCCTCCCCTGCATTGCTCCCATTTCTATGGCAACCCTCTCTCAGATTTCAAATGTTACTTACTTACTTAGGTGATCCCTCATAGTCTGAGGATGATGGTTCTCCAAGCATAGTAGCTTTGTAGCTTCCTGGTGAAATAATTACGTCACAAAGTTGGAAAGCTTTAATTCAAAAGTATGCAGTAGCGAACACAACAAAGTTCCAACTGACAGTTTACTTCCTTCACGGCCTTTCCTCTGCATTGCTCTCATTTCCATGGCAACCCTCTCTCAGATTTCAAATATTACCTACTTACTTAGGTGATCCCTTGTTATCTGAGGATGATGGTCCTTGAAGTGTAGTGTCCTGGCGGTGGGTCCATAGGTGACTGTGGAGCCCTATTCTTGATCTGCATCTTCTCCCGCAGTGAGGGCATTGGTTTCCAGACAGAAGGCGGTCCTGGTCGAGGTTGGCTTGATGCGCCTTCCTCTTGGCACGTTTCTCTCTTTCGCCCTCCATTCGTGCCTCTTCAAATTCTACAGCACTGCTGGTCACAGCTGACCTCCAGCTGGAGCGCTCAAGGGCCAGGGCTTCCCAGTTCTCAGTCTCTATGCCAGAGTTTTAAAGGTTGGCTTTGAGCCCATCTTTCAATCTCTTTTCCTGCCCACCAACATTCTGTTTTCCATTCTTGAGTTCGGAGTAGAGCAACTGCTTTGGGAGACGGTGGTCGGGTATCTGGACAACATGGCCGGTCCAGCGGAGTTGATGGCGGAGGACCATCGCTTCAATGCTGGTGGTCTTTGCTTCTTCCAGCATGCTGATATTTGTCCGCTTGTCTTCCCAAGAGATTTGCAGGATTTTTCGGGGGCAACGCTGATGGAATTCTTCCAGGAGTTGAGTGTGACGTCTGTAGATAGTCCACATCTTGTAGGCGTATAGCAGGGTTGGGAGGACAATCACTTTATAAACAAGCACCTTGGTATACCTATGGATGTCCATGTCCTCAAACACTCTCTACTTCATTCAGAAGAATGATGCACTCGCAGAGCTCAGGCAGTGTTGTATTCTAGTATCAATGTTGACTTTTGTGGAGAGGTGGCTGCCAAGGGACTTTGGTATCCCTACAGATGTCCCGGTCCTCAAACACTCTCAGCTTCATTCGGAAGAATGCTGCACTCGCAGAGCTCAGGTGGTGTTGTATTTCAGTGTCAGTGTTGACTTTTGTGGAGAGGTGGCTGACACAGCAGGATTGGGAAGACAATGGCCTTATAAACAAGCACCTTGGTTTCCCTATGGATGTCCCATTCCTCAAACACTCTCTGCTTCATTCAGAAAAATGCTGCACTCGCAGAGCTCAGACGGTGTTGTATTTCAGTGTCAATGTTGACTTTTGTGGAGAGGTGGCTGCCACGGGAGCGGAAATAGCTTTATAAACAAGCCCCTTGGTCTACCTACGGATATCCCGGTCCTCAAACACTCTCTGCTTCATTTGGAAGAATGCTGCACTCACTGAGCTCAGGCTGTGTTGTATTTCAGTGTTAATGTTGACTTTTTGTGGAGAGGTGGCTGCCACAGTAGGGTTGGGAGGACAATAGTTTTATAAACAAGCACCTTGGTATCCCTATGGATATCCCATCCTCAAACACTCTCAGCTTCATTCGGAAGAATGCTGCACTCGCAGAGCTCAGGCGGTGTTGTATTTCAGTGTCAATGTTGAATTTTGTGGAGAGGGGCTGCTGAGGTAGTGGAAATGGTCAACCTTTTCTAATGTTACACCATTAAACTGTATCTCTGGCATTGGAGAGGGGTTGGCTGGTGACTGCTGAAAGAGCACTTTGGTTTTCTCGATGTTCAATGAGAGGCCGAGCTTCTCGTATGCTTCTACGAAGGTGTTTAGAGTGGCTTGTAGGTCTTCTTCTGAATGCGCACAAACGACATTGTCATCAGCATACTGGAGTTTTATAACAGATGTTGTTGTGCCAGAGGGATTGGCCGGTGACTGCTGGAAGAGGACTTTGGTTTTCTCGATGTTCAATGACAGGCTGAGCTTCTTGTATGCTTCTGCGGAGGTGTTTAGAGTGGCTTGTAGGTCTTCTTCTGAGTCTGCACAGATGACGTTGTCATCAAGTATCAGCCACTTCTCCAGTATCAGCCACTGATTGAGTTTCCGGGTTTTAACCTGCCGCTTTTGGACTCTTGCTTGCTGAGGTGTTTCTGTGTGTTTCTCTGTAGATCTTAGGAAGCTATTTCATGATTGGTGTGCTGGCTGATATCTGAACAGAGGATCGGCTGAAGATGTCAATGCCTTAGTCTTTTCATTATTGTCTGCCACTTCCCAGGTGGGGCAGTATCAGATGGAGTATAATTTCTCTAGCGGCATATGCCATAGACATCTTGTGATAATGCAGCATGTCTCATTACGAGCCACATCCACTGTTTTAACTTGGTGAGATGTATTCCACACTGGGCATGCGTATTCACCAGCAGAATAGCAAAGCATAAAGGCAGATGCCTTCATTGTGTCTAGTTGTGAACCCCAGGCTATGTCAGGCACCTTTCGTGCGATATTATTTGTAGCGCCCACTTTTTGCTTGATATTCAAGTAGAGCACGGTCCAGGTTGAGAAACACTGTACTAATTCAAGTGCTGGTTTATGGCTCACAGCAGGTCTACTAAAGATAATAAGCGGGGAGGTAACAGTATACTCTGCAAAAACGAGCAGCATGGAACAATTTGAGGG
>NW_026844811.1:16586785-16617796 GCF_025583915.1 Anolis sagrei ordinatus | reverse complement strand
AAAATGCTGCACTCGCAGAGCTCAGGCAGTGTTGTATTTCAATGTCAATATTGACTTTTGTGGAGAGGTGGCTGCCACAGCAAGGTTGGGAGGACAATAGCTTTATAAACAAGCACCTTGGTATAACTACGGATGTCCCGGTCCTCAAACACTCTCCGCTTCATTTGGAAAAATGCTGCACTTGCAGAGCTCAGGTGTTGTTGTATTTCAGTGCCAGTGTTGACTTTTGTGGAGAGGCTGCTGCCACCGAAGGATAGGAAGGACCATAGCTTTATAAACAAGCACCTTGGTATCCCTACAGATGTCCCGTTCCTCAAACACTCTCTGCTTCATTCAGAAGAATGCTGCACTCGTAGTTGCTGGGATTTATAGTTCACCTACAATTAAAGTGCATTCTGAATTCCACCAACCAGACTTGGCACACAGAACTCCCACGACCAAGAGAAAATACTGGAAGGGTTTGGTGGGCATTGACCTTGAGTTTGGGAGTTGTGGTTCACCTACATCCAGAGAGCACTGTGATGACAAACAATGATAGATCTGTACTCAATATGCCCAAATGCGAACACAGCTGGAGTTTGAGGAAAATAGACCTTGACATTTGGGAGTTGTAGTTCCTGGGATTTATAGTTCACCTACAATCAAAGAGCATTCTGACCCCCGCCAATGATAGAATTGGGCCAAACTTCCCACACAGAACTCCAATGACCAAGGGAAAATACTGGAAGGGTTTGGTGGGCATTGACCTTGAGTTTGGGAGTTGTAGTTCACCTACATCCAGAAAGCACTGTGGACTCAAACAATGATAGATCTGAACCAAACTTGGCACAAGTACTCAATATGTCCAGATGCGAACACAGCTGGAGTTTGGGGAAAATAGACCTTGACAATTGGGAGTTGCTGTTGCTGGGATTTATAGTTCACCTACAATCAATGAGCATTCTGACCCCCGCCAATGATAGAATTGGGCCAAACTTCCCACACAGAACTCCCATGACCAAGGGAAAATACTGGAAGGGTTTGGTGGGCATTGACCTTGAGTTTGGGAGTTGTAGTTCACCTACATCCAGAAAGCACTGTGGACTCAAACAATGATAGATCTGAACCAAACTTGGCACAAGTACTCAATATGTCCAGATGCAAACACAGCTGGAGTTTGAGGAAAATAGACCTTGACATTTGGGAGTTGTAGTTCCTGGGATTTATAGTTCACCTACGATCAATGAGCATTCTGACCCCCGCCAATGATAGAATTGGGCCAAACTTCCCACACAGAACTCTTGAGGGGACTTTCAGGCACGAGTCTCCCTCCAGCCTTGCACGCTCTCGCTTGCACAAAACATGCGCATCACCCTGCCATGTAGCGAGCACGCCTGCTCTCCCCTCTCTGCTTGGAGTCTCAATCTACATATGACATTTTTAAAAATTCTAATTGTATTCGGTACTAGTAGGATCTCAATTCGTCTCCTTCCCTTTTGCCTCTCCAGGTCATTTGCTCAGTCCCCTGATCGTCTACTGCCCCAACCGGACGGAAGTCAAGCGCTGGCTCTATCACTTGGAGAAGCAGATCCATTTGAATGGAGGGAGCCTCGACCTGCCCTTCCTCACTCAGGTGAGCTTTATGGATTAGCAATCCCAGATTCCCCTAAGCAACATGGGAAAAATTCTGGGATTGGGCATCTAAAAGATCAGCTATTTTCCAAGCTCTGCCTTTGTCTTTCTTTCACTCTCTTCTGGGAGTGCAAGTCCCAAATAACCACAACAAGAACAAGAACTTGCTGGGATTTATAGAATTGGGCCAAACTTCCCACACAGAATCCCCATGCCTTGAAGGAACTCGCTGGCGTGAACCTCCCTCCAGCCTCGCATGCTCTCCCTTGCCTGCACATGCTCTTTTGGTCATGGGAGTTCGTTTTGTGCCTTGTGGCGAGCACGCCTGCTCTCCCCCCTCCCCACTTGGAGCCTCAGAAACAACCCTTCCCTTGGCTGAGAGGCCGGCCAATCAAAGCAGAGGAGGGCTTTTGGAGTTTGGAAAACAACAAGAACAAGAACTTGCTGGGATTTATAGAATTGGGCCAAACTTCCCACACAGAATCCCCATGCCTTAAAGGAACTTGTTGGTGAGAGCCTTCCTCCAGTCTCACATGCTCTCCCTTGCCCGCACATGTGCACTACACTGCCATGCGCCGAGCACGCCTGCTCTCCCCTCCCCACTTGGAGTCACAAATACAGCCCTCCCCTTGGCTGCCTCATCCACACAGAACTCCCAATGGCTTGAAGAGACTCCCTCCAGCCTCACATGCTCTCCCCTACCCACACATGTGCACCATGCTGCCATGCAGCGAGCACACCTGCTCTCCCCTCCCTACTTGGAGTCACAAATACAGCCCTCCCCTTGGCTGCCTCATCCACACAGAACTCCCAATGGCTTGAAGGGACTCCCTCCAGCCTCACATGCTCTCCCCTACCCGCACATGTGCACCATGCTGCCATTCACTGAGCACGCCTGCTCTCCCCTCCCCGATTGGAGTCACAAATACAGCCCTCCCCTTGGCTGCCTCATCCACACAGAACTCCCAATGGCTTGAAGGGACTCCCTCCAGCCTCACATGCTCTCCCCTACCCGCACATGTGCACCATGCTGCCATTCACTGAGCACGCCTGCTCTCCCCTCCCCGATTGGAGTCACAAATACAGCCCTCCCCTTGGCTGCCTCATCCACACAGAACTCCCAATGGCTTGAAAAGACTCCCTCCAGCCTCACATGCTCTCCTCTGCCTGCACATGTGCACCACGCTTCCATGCACTTAGCACGCCTGCTCTTCCCTCCCCACTTGCAGTCACAGAAACAGACCTCCCCTTGGCTGCCTCACCCACACGGAAGCCTCACGTGTTCTCCCTCACCCATACAGAACTTCCAATGCCTTGAAGGGATTCTCTCCAGCCTCACACGCTCTCCCTCACCTACGCAGAACTCCCAATGGCTTGAAGGGAATCCCTCCAGTCTCACATGCTCTCCCTCACCCACACAGAACTTCCAATGCCTTGAAGGGACTCCCTCCAGCCTCACACCCTCTCCTCGGCCCGCACATGTGCACCACACTGCCGTGCAATGAGCACACCTGCTCTTCCCCCTTCCCCACTTGGAGTCACAGAAACAGCCCTACCCTTGGCTGCCTCAACCACACAGAACCCCCAATGCCTTGAAGGAACTCCCTCCAGCCCCACATGCTCTCCCTCTTTCCTGCACATGTGCACCATGCTGCCATGCACCGAGCACGCCTGCTCTCCCTCCCCACTTGGAGTCACAGAAACAGCCCTCCCTTTGGCTGCCTCACCCACACGGAACACCCAATGGCTTGAACGGACTCCCTGCAACCTCGCATCTCTCTTCACCCACACAGAACTCCCAATGCCTTGGAGGAGCTCCTTCCAGCCTCACACCCTCTCCCTCACCCACACAGAACTCCCAATGCCTTGGAGGAGCTCCTTCCAGCCTCACACCCTCTCCCTCACCCACACAGAACTCCCAATGCCTTGGAGGAGCTCCTTCCAGCCTCACACCCTCTCCCTCACCCACACAGAACTCCCAATGCCTTGGAGGAGCTCCTTCCAGCCTCACACCCTCTCCCTCACCCACACAGAACTCCCAATGCCTTGGAGGAGCTCCTTCCAGCCTCACACCCTCTCCCTCACCCACACAGAACTCCCAATGCCTTGGAGGAGCTCCTTCCAGCCTCACACCCTCTCCCTCACCCACACAGAACTCCCAATGGCTTGAAGGGACTTCCTCCAGCCTCACACGCTCTCCCTCACCCACACAGAACTCCCAATGCCTTGGAGGAGCTCCTTCCAGCCTCACACCCTCTCCCTCACCCACACAGAACTCCCAACGCCTTGGAGGAGCTCCTTCCAGCCTCACACCCTCTCCCTCACCCACACAGAACTCCCAATGCCTTGGAGGAGCTCCTTCCAGCCTCACACCCTCTCCCTCACCCACACAGAACTCCCAACGCCTTGGAGGAGCTCCTTCCAGCCTCACACCCTCTCCCTCACCCACACAGAACTCCCAATGCCTTGGAGGAGCTCCTTCCAGCCTCACACCCTCTCCCTCACCCACACAGAACTCCCAATGGCTTGAAGGGACTTCCTCCAGCCTCACACGCTCTCCCTCACCCACACAGAACTCCCAATGCCTTGGAGGAGCTCCTTCCAGCCTCACACCCTCTCCCTCACCCACACAGAACTCCCAATGCCTTGGAGGAGCTCCTTCCAGCCTCACACCCTCTCCCTCACCCACACAGAACTCCCAATGCCTTGGAGGAGCTCCTTCCAGCCTCACACCCTCTCCCTCACCCACACAGAACTCCCAATGCCTTGGAGGAGCTCCTTCCAGCCTCACACCCTCTCCCTCACCCACACAGAACTCCCAATGCCTTGGAGGAGCTCCTTCCAGCCTCACACCCTCTCCCTCACCCACACAGAACTCCCAACGCCTTGGAAGAGCTCCTTCCAGCCTCACACCCTCTCCCTCACCCACACAGAACTCCCAACGCCTTGGAGGAGCTCCTTCCAGCCTCACACCCTCTCCCTCACCCACACAGAACTCCCAATGCCTTGGAGGAGCTCCTTCCAGCCTCACACCCTCTCCCTCACCCACACAGAACTCCCAATGCCTTGGAGGAGCTCCTTCCAGCCTCACACCCTCTCCCTCACCCACACAGAACTCCCAATGCCTTGGAGGAGCTCCTTCCAGCCTCACACCCTCTCCCTCACCCACACAGAACTCCCAACGCCTTGGAGGAGCTCCTTCCAGCCTCACACCCTCTCCCTCACCCACACAGAACTCCCAATGCCTTGAAGGGACTCCCAATGCCTTGGAGGAGCTCCTTCCAGCCTCACACCCTCTCCCTCACCCACACAGAACTCCCAATGCCTTGGAGGAGCTCCTTCCAGCCTCACACCCTCTCCCTCACCCACACAGAACTCCCAATGCCTTGGAGGAGCTCCTTCCAGCCTCACACCCTCTCCCTCACCCACACAGAACTCCCAATGCCTTGGAGGAGCTCCTTCCAGCCTCACACCCTCTCCCTCACCCACACAGAACTCCCAACGCCTTGGAGGAGCTCCTTCCAGCCTCACACCCTCTCCCTCACCCACACAGAACTCCCAACGCCTTGGAGGAGCTCCTTCCAGCCTCACACCCTCTCCCTCACCCACACAGAACTCCCAACGCCTTGGAGGAGCTCCTTCCAGCCTCACACCCTCTCCCTCACCCACACAGAACTCCCAACGCCTTGGAAGAGCTCCTTCCAGCCTCACACCCTCTCCCTCACCCACACAGAACTCCCAACGCCTTGGAGGAGCTCCTTCCAGCCTCACACCCTCTCCCTCACCCACACAGAACTCCCAACGCCTTGGAGGAGCTCCTTCCAGCCTCACACCCTCTCCCTCACCCACACAGAACTCCCAACGCCTTGGAGGAGCTCCTTCCAGCCCCTCACACCCTCTCCCACACACTTGGGGTCGATGTCCCCTCTCCCTCACCCGACAGGAACTGGAGTGAAACTCTCCACACGCCCTATGGAGCGAGCTCCTCCAGCCGTCACAGCCCATCTTCCCTCACCCCACACAGAATAACGTCCCCAACCTATGTCTCTTGTAAGATCTCCTGTCCACGCCTCAGAAGCGTTTATCCCTCGTTCCGCTCGGACCCACACACGTAGTCGCGTAGCTCCTCCAACCTGCGGTGTGGGTAAAGGATTGCCTCCTGTCCAGCCTCACATCCCTCCTTCCCTCTTCCCCGACACACAGACTCCCTAACGTGCTCTTGGAGGAGTCATCTTCCAAAGCCCCTCCCCGACCTGCTCATCCCTTCGCACTCCGACACAGGCCAACTCTCTCATATCCTTCTAGCCAGGGTCCCTCTATCTTGTCTCTCTAGCCTCACACAGGAATCTACCGCATCGCTGTCCTGCTCTCTGGAGGGCTCCTTCCAGCCTCTCAACACTCGTCCTCCGTCCAGATTGTTGTCCGTTCCGCGTGAAGGCATCTCTACTCCTCCTGCTAAGTACGGATATCTCGTCTCGATCTGGGCCTTGTCGAAGCAGCTCCTTCCAGCCTACAGACCCTCTGTCCCTCACTCTCACACCACTCCTCCCGTCCAACTGCTCGTTGGAGATGTAGACTCCTTCCCAGCCCCACACGTGACCCTCTCACCTCACACGCCCAGACTCCCATAAGCGCCTTGGGGAGCTCCTTCCAAACGCCTCTCACCCTCGTCCCTCACCGCCACACAGTACTCCAAATGCCATTAGAAGGGAACTCCCTCCATGCCTTCCCACTGCCTCTCGCTTCTGCCCCGCGGACATTTTTGCACCTGCAGGGAGGTTAGGTTAGCTTAGTTTCTCGGTCTTTGATATGCGCCAAGCATGCCTGCTCTCCCCTCCCCACTTGGAGACTCAGAAACAACCCTCCCCTTGGCTGAGAATCCGGCCAATCACATCATAGGAGGGCTTTTGGTGGGAGGATTCGCTCTCAATCTTTGCCATAGTAATTTTTTTCTTCACTGGGCAGGCACCAATATTTTGGGTAGAGATTCAAAGCAAGCTGTGAGGCCTTTAAGGGAAATAGATTAGTCATCGTGGGAAACAACGAGTTAGCAGGTATGAGTTGGATCCCATTCCAGGTGCTGCACCTGTGAGTTGTAGTTTTGGCCCTGTGATCACCATTCCAGGGGAATTCCTGAGCTGAATTTCCTCTTCTCTTGTACTGCAAAGCTGGCCTCTTTTCAGTCTTTTTTAACTCCCCCCCATAACACACACAAACACCTATAACACACACAAACACACACAGTTTCCGTGCCCCAAAGGTGAGTAATTCTGCTCCGGACAGGCAGAAAGAGAGGATGTGTAAGAACAGCATGAGAAAGATGTTTGTGCTCATAGGAGCGGAGGTGCAGGGAGGATGTCTCGTATCACAGTTTCCAGTCTGGCTCCCAACATCTCGGCCCTCATTGTTGCTGCGTCTCCTGATAAAGCATTATTTCTCAACTTTCCGAATGCCGTGACCCCTTAAGACAGTTCCTCATGTTGTGGTGACCCCCAACCATAACATTATTTTCATTGCAACTTCGTGGAATTGAACCAAACTTGGCACACAGAACTCCCATGACCAACAGAAAATACTGGAAAATATTAGTGGACATTGACCTTGAGCAAGAGTTTGGGGGAAATAGACCTTGACATTTGGAAGTTGTAGTTGCTGGGATTAATAGTTCACCTACAATCAAAGAGCATTCTGAACCCCACCAACGATAGAACTGGGCCAAACTTGATACACATAACACCTATGAGCAAGAGTTTGGGGGAAATAGACCTTGACACTTGGAAGTTGTAGTTGCTGGGATTAATAGTTCACCTACAATCAAAGAGCATTCTGAACCCCACCAACGATAGAACTGGGCCAAACTTGATACACATAACACCTATGAGCAAGAGTTTGGGGGAAATAGACCTTGACATTTGGAAGTTGTAGTTGCTGGGATTAATAGTTCACCTACAATCAAAGAGCATTCTGAACCACCAACGATAGAACTGGGCCAAACTTGATACACATAACACCTATGAGCAAGAGTTTGGGGGAAATAGACCTTGACACTTGGAAGTTGTAGTTCTGGGATTAATAGTTCACCTACAATCAAAGAGCATTCTGAACCCCACCAACGATAGAACTGGGCCAAACTTGATACACATAACACCTATGAGCAAGAGTTTGGGGGAAATAGACCTTGACATTTGGAAGTTGTAGTTGCTGGGATTAATAGTTCACCTACAATCAAAGAGCATTCTGAACCCCACCAACGATAGAACTGGGCCAAACTTGATACACATAACACCTATGAGCAAGAGTTTGGGGGAAATAGACCTTGACATTTGGAAGTTGGAGTTGCTGGGATTTATAGTTCACCTGCAATCAAAGATAATTTCGAACCCCACCAACGATAGAACTGGGCCAAACTTCCCAGGCAGAACTCTCCTGCTTTGAAGGGACTCACTGACGTGAGCCTCCCTCCAGCCTCACACGCTCTCCTCACTCACACATGCACACTGCTCTGCCATCCGCCGAGCACGCCTGCTCTCCCCTCCTGGCTCGGAGTCTCAAAAACAGAGCCCTCCCCTTGGCTGAGAGGCCAGTCAATCACAGCGGAGGAGGGCTTTTGGTGGGAGGATTAAGTATGTTTTTACTCCTCTTCTTTTTTGTCTTCAGAATGACCTGAAACAGAGTGCGGTGGGTCGCGAGCAGCTCCGGTGGTCCGTGCAGCACGCCCCTGTGCAAGAATGGAGGGGGACCCAGCGGGAGTCTCTGGGTGACATTTTGTGCGTCTCTAAAGTGCGGCCCATCTTCTGCCTTTCCAGGTTTGACCCTTATATAATAATAATAATAATAATAATAATAATAATAATAATAATAATAATAATCGGCAGTGCCTAAAGACCTTGGCCTGCACTTAAAAACAATCAGCGCTGACAAAATTACCATTTCTCAGCTGCAAAAGGGTATCCTACTTGGATTTGCATGTATTATTCACCGTGAAATACAATGAAGCACAAATACACAGGCAAAGGCCTCTCCTTTCATTTCCGGCTCTGGAGGTGGTGCTCAATCTACGGCTCTGGTGGAGGTGCATTTCCAAGATGAGGAGCCTGTGTAGTCTGACCCCCGCTCACGGGCTCTCTGCTGTAGAGTGGTGCTAAGAATACCCTACACATATTCCAAGATGTGTAGTGGCCTGTGGTGCTGCAGGGTGTGAGGTGTGGACTCGACCTTCTGGGTTGTGTGTGGCCTAGCAGGACTGCATTCTGGTCGTCGTTTTTTTTTTCCTTTTTTTTTTTTTTGCCCTTTTTTATCTTGAAGGAAAGGAAGAAAAGGAGGAAAGAAAGGAAGGAAAGGAAGGAAAGAGAAGGAGGAAAGAAAGAGAAGGAAAGGAAGAAGGAAAGAGAAGGAGGAAGGAAGGAAGGCACAACATATAAGGGTGGAAGGTGGAGTGAGAATATGGTGGAGGTAGGAGCAGAAGGAAGGCAACTCAAGCACAAGGATAGGACATATGAGCGAGAGGATGGCTCTGAAGAAAGCAACATATAGTTTTATTTATATTTCATTTATATCCTACCTTTTATATGTAATATATTTTATTAATTTAATATTTAGACTTGAGTATCTCAAATTTATAGGCGTTAAAGAATATTGATTATTTATTTATATTTATATTTTATTTCTAGTATTTATATTATATTTATATTTATATTTTGTATTTATTTATATTTATATTTTATTTCTACGTATTTATTTATATTTATATTTTATTTATATTGTATTTATATTTATATTTATATTTTAATTATATATTATTTATTTATATCTTATATTTATTTTAAATATATAATATTTATTTATTTCCTATCTTTATGTTAATATTTATTGTTTTTATACTGTTTTATATTGTTTGTACTGTTTTATACTGTTTTATACTGTTATTATTATACTACTGTTAAATTGTATATTTATGCTTTTCTGATGTGGGTGCCATGGGGTGCCGATTTGTTAGCCATCCTGAGTCCCTCTTCGGAGGTTGTGATAGGATGGGATATAAAAGCCCAAAAAATAAATAAATAGAGAAGTCTGACTTGGCCACGGTAGTCCATGCTCTGGTTACATCCCGTATAGACTACTGCAACGCTCTCTATGTGGGGTTGCCTTTGAAGACTGCTCGTAAGCTTCAAATGGTCCAACGCTCAGCAGCCATGTTACTAATAGGAGCGGCACTCAGGGAGCATACAACTCCTCTGTTGCGCCAGCTCCACTGGCTGCCAGTTTGCTACCGGGCACAATTTAAAGTGCTGGCGTTAGCCTATAAAGCCCTAAATAGTTCTGGCCCTACCTGTCCGAACGGATTCTCCCCTATGAACCATCAAGGATTGTTAAGATCTTCTGGAGGGGCCCTGCTCTCGGTCCCACCCACCTTCGCAAGCGCGTCTGGTGGGAGGACGAGGAACAGGGCCTTCTCGGTGGTGCCCCTCGACGAGGAAAGTCAAGACTTGGCTTTACGAACAAGCGTTTGGCTAAATAGTGCAATGGAATACAGGAAGATGGTACAACTGAACATAGGAATTGGTATAAAGGATTATGATTACGGATTCTGATTCTGATTTGTTGCTGAGGCACTGCGATTATGATAATGATTGTTTTTTGACCTTGTATGTCTTGTATAATGTGTTTTAATTGCCTTGGATAMTGTTGTGATAACTTGTATTATGTAAACCGCTTTGAGTCGCCATTTCGGCTGAGAAAAGCGGTATAGAAGGAAAGCAAATAAATAAATAAATAAATTATTATTATTATTATTTTATATGTGTGTGTGTGTGCTATTGTGATAATTTGTGATGTTGTTTTGTTAATTTTATGTTATGCTGTTTATTCTGTATGTTTTGGTGATGTTACTTGGAAACTGCCCTGAGTCCCGCTCGGGGAGATAGAGCGGTATATAAATGTTGTTGTTGTTGTTGTTGTTGTTGTTGTTGTTGTTGTTGTTATGGGTTTACCCATATCTGCTCTAAAAGATATCTAACAGTCCCTTGCGGGGATGGCTGGTCATACGAGACAAAATTGGATACACAAGTTGGCCACGTTGATAGTGGCACTGCAATAAAATGTGTTCTATTGTTTCTACTTCATCACCTTCACAGGGACGTAGTCTTTGGGAGGAAAGGATTCCAGATAGTCCGCCTCTTAACAGCTCTGAGGGAAATACATTCATATCATGCAAAATTAGAAATATCATTATTAAACTTGGAATAATAGTCTTCTTTTTCTCGTAACAGGAGGCTCATGATAGGTTGTTGATCCTCTATCCATCCACCCTGGTAATCGTATCTGAAGAACGTAACAGTCTCTACTTTAAGGTAATTGGAGCCTATTTTCATTTTTGATTATCCAAGGTGATTTAAAGCCTGTCATCTCTCATTCTGAGAATTCAGAGCCCTTGATCCAATGCAGTTTTCTGAGTCGGCTGATGTGGTCTATCCAAATCAATTTTCTGAATCGGCTGATGTGGTCTATTCAATGCTGTTTTCTGAATCGGCTGATGTGGTCTATCCAATGCAGTTTTCTGAATCGGCTGATATGGTCTATCCAATGCTGTTTTCTGAGTTGGCTGATGTGGTCTATCCAATGTAGTTTTCTGAATCGGCTGGTGTGGTCTATCCAATGCAGTTTTCTGATTCGGCTGATGTAGTCTATCCAATGCTGTTTTCTGAATTGGCTGATGTGGGCTATCCAGTGCTGTTTTCTGAATCAGCTGATGTGGTCTATCCAATGCAGTTTTCTGAATCGGCTGGTGTGGTCTATCCAATGTAGTTTTCTGAATCAGTTGATGTGGTCTATCCAATGCAGTTTTCTGAATCAGCTGATGTGTTCTATCCAATGCAGTTTTCCAAATCGGCTGATGTGGTCTATCCAATGCAACTTTCTGAATTGGCTGATGTGGTCTATCCAGTGTATTTATCTTTTCATAGTCATACTCAAAACCACTTGGTGAAGGATTTCACTGTCGGTGTCCTCAAAGAATGAAAATAATGAGGCTACTGAGATGTGATGAAGGGCAATGTCTGGGTGGAAGGAACTTGTCTTCTAAGCTTCCTTGGGAGTTCATGGCAAGGGCAGAACTGAGGATTTCTGGGGTTTGGGCTCATTTGTGGGTTGTTGTGTTCCACTAGATACCTTCTGCCTCTTCTGACTTTGCCTATGTTTCCCATGAGCTTGGTTGGCTTCAGAACTGTGCAGTAGTTCGTCGGCATGCCTTTGAAGCTGGGGCAACGGCTTCCCACTGCATGAGTCAACCTACCCAGGTTGTACCTGTGTTAGTACATCCACTCCTGTTACAAACTATGTGGCACAAATCAAATGCAATATGACCACATTAGCAAAGATTTGTGATCAAATGTAACAAGTCACTAACTTGTTTTATAAAAGCAAATATCTCACTGAATGTGAACTGAGAGATTAGGATATGTACAGCGAGACACAACTCTTGGATTCGGTACGGTCCAATGTGTGGATTCTCTATTGAGATAGTTGTGCACTCGTTCCGGAGGAATGTCTGTGGTTTTGTGAGATAATGTGCAAAGAGCCAACTGTCGCTGACAGCTGGCTCGATTGGGTGGCTTCCCAGGCCTTGTGCGCGTATATAGATGTGCCTGAATGCACCCATTGACTCATTAGCCCAGGAATACTCAGAATTCCTTCCTCTGAAATATGGATAACACGAGAAGCCGCTTGGAGGCAAGCAACACACATCTGGATCCTTCTCAATACCGCGACCCCTTAATACGGTTCCTCTTGGCGTGGTGACCCTTAACCATAATATTATTTTCATTGCTACTTCATAACTGTCATTTTGCTACTGTTATGAATCGTCATGTCAATATTTGATATGCAGGATGTATTTTCATTCCATTGTCCCAATTTAGAGTTGAGTCAAACTTCCCAGACAGAACCCCCGAACCTTGAAGGGCCTCACTGGTATGAGCCTCCCTCCAGCCTTGCATGCTCTCCCTCGCCTGCACATGCCATGCGATTAGCATGCCTGCTCTCCCCTCCCTGCTTGGAGTCTCAGAAATAGCCCTCCCCTTGGCTGAAAGGCCAGCCAATCACAGCAGAGGAGGGCTTTTGATGGGAGGATTCGCCATTTGCCATGTGCTGAGAACATCTGCTCTCCCCTCTCTGATTGGAGTCTCAAAAACAGACCTCCCCTTGGCTGAATGGCCAGCCAATCGCAGCAGAGGAGGGCTTTTGGTGGGAGGATTTGCCATCTGCCATGAGCCGAGCACACCTGTTCTCCCCTCCTGCTTGGAGTTTCAGAAACAGCCCTCCCCTTGGCTGAAAGGCCAGCCAATCACAGCAGAGGAGGGCTTTTGGTGGGAGGATTCGCCACCTGCCATGCGCCGAGCATGCCTGCTCTCCCCTCCCTGCTTGGAGTCTCAGAAACAGCCCTCCACTTGGCTGAGGGCAAATCTTTTGGTGGATTTGCATCTGCCATGCGCCGAGCATGCCTGCTCTCCCCTCCCTGCTTGGAGTCTCAGAAACACCCCTCCCCTTGGCTGAAAGGCCAGCCAATCACAGCAGAGAAGGGCTTTTGGTGGGAGGTTTAGCCACCTGCCATGCACCGAGCACGCCTGCTCTCCCCTCTCTGCTTGGAGTCTCAGAAACAGCCCTCCCCTTGGCTGAAAGGCCAGCCAATCACAGCAGAGGAGGGCTTTTGGTGGGAGGATTCGCCACCTGCCATGCGCCGAGCATGCCTGCTCTCCCCTCTCTGCTTGGAGTCTCAGAAACAGGCATGCTCGGTGCATGGCAGATGGCAAATCTTTTGGTGGATTTGCCATCTGCCATGCGCCGAGCATGCCTGCTCTCCCCTCCCTGCTTGGAGTCTCAGAAACACCCCTCCCCTTGGCTGAAAGGCCAGCCAATCACAGCAGAGAAGGGCTTTTGGTGGGAGGTTTAGCCACCTGCCATGCACCGAGCACGCCTGCTCTCCCCTCTCTGCTTGGAGTCTCAGAAATAGCCCTCCCCTTGGCTGAAAGGCCAGCCAATCACAGCAGAGGAGGGCTTTTGGTGGGAGGATTCGCCACCTGCCATGCGAGCATGCCTGCTCTCCCCTCCCTGCTTGGAGTCTCAGAAACAGGCATGCTCGGTGCATGGCAGATGGCAAATCTTTTGGTGGATTTGCCATCTGCCATGCGCCGAGCACGCCTGCTCTCCCCTCCCTGCTTGGAGTTTCAGAAACAGCCCTCCTCTTGGCTGAAAGGCCAGCCAATCACACCAAGGAGGGCGTTGGGTGGGAGGATTCGCCATTTGCCATGTGCTGAGCATGCCTGCTCTCCCCTCTCTGCTTGGTCTCAGAAACAGCCCTCCTCTTGGCTGAAAGGCCAGCCAATCACAGCAGAGGAGGGCTTTTGGTGGGAGGATCCGCCACCTGCCATGTGAGCATGCCTGCTCTCCCCTCTCTGCTAGGAGTCTCACAAACAGCCCTCTCCTCTGAGAAACTTCCTGGACCCATGACCAGATTCTCTGAAAGTGTTTTGCTCTCCAGGCCTGGAAACACTTATGACCACCGCACTGCACAAGAGTCCAGGAATATAAGCAAACAGTTTATTGTAGAAAACATATAAAAAGCCTATAAAGGTCAGGAATAAGAAAAGAAGATATATAATCCGAAAAGGTTTAGCAAAAGGTGATAACCCTACAATAATCCAACTGTCTCCTAAAGTTCCAGAGGTGACAAAGTTCAGAAACAGCCAGGAATCACAGATACAACATAAGTCCACAATCGGGAAGTTTTAACTAGTAAAACTTGGACAGGAGTACATGAACAGGAACATAGAAAACTTCCAGGATATATTAAATCCAAAACCAAAGCTTGACTTGAACCAGAAACAAGAGAACTCATGTTTAGCTTCTCACTCTAACGCAGTGTTGCCTGAACTGACTTTCAGGTAAATCATTTGTTCTTTAATAGACACCCATGAAATCATTCTGTTTCCCGTGAATTTTTTTCCACTACTTTCCCACATAATCTTCATCCTTTTTGGGCTCCTCTCAATCACACTTTTTCTATACCATCCTCATCAAGGGTTTTATCATTTTACTTCGTCCATTTGGCCTGCCCATTGCGTTTGATTTTATATTATGTCGATTTGCTTTATTTATTTTATTTTGCTACCGTATGTATTTTATTCTGATGTATTTTTCTTGTCTGCATTTTGCATTTTATTTTGCTGTATTGTATCTTTGGGCTTGGCCTCATGTTAGCCACCCCGAATCCCCATTGGGGAGATGGTGGCGGGGTATTAAATAAATATTATTATTATTATTATTATTATTATTATTATTATTATTATTATTACTGTATATACTCGAGTATAAGCCTAGTTTTTCAGACCTTTTTTTAGGCTGAAAATGTCCCCCTCGGCTTATACTCGAGTCAAGGTTATTTATTATTTTACTCTGTTATAAATACATAATTATTGCATTTATTATTTTACTCTATTTATTATTATTGTTAATATTACATTTCCATTATATTACTCTATTATTATTACCTTTATTATTTTAATCTATTTATTTTTATTGGAAGGATACACAAGCACATTTACATTGAAGGTCAGAATGATTTAATCAGAGTTGGGCAGTTTTATCTCAAATATTCAAGAACATTTAACCTCTTGATGCCTCAATTAGTGTAATTTTATTTGTATCTATTTTTATTTTGAAATTTACCAATAGCTGCTGCATTTCCCACCCTCGGCTTATACTCGAGTCAATCAATTTTCCCCATTTTTTGTGATGAAATTAGGTGCCTCGACTTATATTTGGGTCGGCTTATACTCGAGTATATACGGTATTATAATAATAATAATTATTATTATCTCTGTGAACAACACAATCTATTTTCCTCTCTCATCTGTAAACTAAGACTTTTGTTGATCGCCGTAGCTGTAGCTGGGTTGCCATGAGAACCCTCCTAATCACTCAGTTCCTCACTCGAATACTTATCTGCTGTTGCTACTTCAGCTTATACTCAAGTCAATAGGTTTTCCCAGTTTTTTGTGTTGAAATTAGGTGCCTCGGTTTATATTTGGATCGACTTATACTCAAGTATATACGGTATTATTATTATTATTATTATTATTATTATCTCTGTGAACAACACAATCTATTTTCCTCTTTCATCTGTAAACTAAGACTTTTGTTGATCGCCGTAGCTGTAGCTGGGTTGCCATGAGAACCCTCCTAATCACTCAGTTCTTCACTCGAATACTTATCTGCTGTTGCTACTTCAGCTTATACTCGAGTCAATAGGTTTTCCCAGTTTTTTGTGATGAAATTAGGTGCCTCGGCTTATATTTGGGTCGGCTTATACTCGAGTATATACGGTATTATTATTATTATCATCATCATCATCTCTGTGAATAACACAATCTATTTTCCTCTCTGATTTGTAAACTAAGACTTTTGTTGATCGCCGTAGTTGTAGCTGGGTTGCCATGAGAACCCTCCTAATCACTCAGTTCTTCACTCGAATACTTATCTGCTGTTGCTACTTCAGCTTATACTCGAGTCAATAGGTTTTCCCAGTTTTTTGTGATGAAATTAGGTGCCTCGGCTTATATTTGGGTCGGCTTATACTCGAGTATATACGGTATTATTATTATTATTATCATCATCATCTCTGTGAATAACACAATCTATTTTCCTCTCTGATTTGTAAACTAAGACTTTTGTTGATCGCCGTAGTTGTAGCTGGGTTGCCATGAGAACCCTCCTAATCACTCGGTTCTTCACTCGAATACTTATCTGCTGTTGCCACTTCAGCTTATACTCGAGTCAATAGGTTTTCCCAGTTTTTTGTGATGAAATTAGGTGCCTCAGCTTATATTTGGGTCGGCTTATACTCGAGTATTATTATAATATACGGTATTATTATTATTATTATTATTATTATTATTATTATCATCTCTGTGCACAACACAATCTATTTTCCTCTCTGATTTATAAACTAAGAGTTTTGTTGATCGCCATAGCTGTAGCTGGGTTGCCATGAGAACCCTCGTAATCGTTCAGTTCTTCACTCGAATCCTTATCTGCTGTTGCTACTTCTGACTCCCCTGAATGCCCTTGAGGCCTGCACTTTCTGAGCCGGTTTTCTCACAGAGAGAACCATCATTTCTCAGACTTGGGGGCCCATCACTTTGGGTCACATGGGAGTTCACAATCCTGTCTAAATCATCAGCCTCTCGTGGCCGATCTACAACAAAAAGTCCACTGGCCATGCTGATTGTCTGTGTTGGAAGAGTTTGTGACATTGTGTTGGAGCTTTATGCAGCCACATGCCTTTGGGAGCCAGCGAGTGACTCATTGCCCTGTGATACCAACTGCAGGAACTTGGCTTTTTCCATAGGCATGTCTGGGCTTGGGACCAGCGCCCGTGTGTCGAGTTCCTCATTCCTGGTTGACAATACTAAATTTCAAGTTCATTTGTCTGTCGCGGATTGAAAGTGGGTCATTGTGGCCATTGCAAGTAGCAACTGCAGCAGACCCATGGGTGTTCCAGTCGATCTTTTAATGATGCTTTGGAGGATATAATTGATGCAACACGCCTTGGTGATGAATGGTTGATGGTGCCAGGGGAGAGAAGGGAGGAGAGCACACTGTCCTCCAGCACTGAAAACCTAGATTACACAAATCATGTGTGGGTGTGGAAGGTCTGGTATGTTGCAAGGGCCACCAAGCAGTGTCTTTCAGGTCAGCATCTGTCCCAAAACAAGGACCACAGCTTAATACCGGGATTGTGGCGCAGCTGGCTGAGTGTCAGCTGCATTAAGATCACTCTGACCAAAAGGTCATGAGTTCGAAGCCAGCCTGGGTTGGAGTGGGTTTCCAACCAATTGTGTGTAGCCTGTTGTCGACCTTTGCAACCCGAAAGACAGTTGCATCTGTCAAGTAGGAAAATTAGGTACCACCTTAAAAGTGTAGGGAGGCTAAATTAACTGATTTATGAGGCCATAAAGAAGACTCCAGTGGGGAAGCATGTGGGGAATGCGGAAGTGCTTCATCAGCGTCGCAGATGGACGATGAAAGCGACAGCTCCCCTGGCAGCCAGAAAAAGTTAAATAGCCTCTGTCTATGTCTGTCAAAGCCATGGTATTCCCTGTAGTAACCTACGGATGTGAGAGCTGGACCTTCGGGAAGGCGGAGCGAAGGAAGAGAGATGCTTTTGAGCTGTGGTGTTGGAGGAAAGTGCTGAGAGTGCCTTGGACTACGAGAAGATCCAACCAGTCCATCCTCCAGGAAAGAAAGCCCGACTGCTCACTGGAGGGAAGGAGACTAGAGACAAAGTGGAAGTCCTTTGAATGCCACATCATGAGGAGACAGCAAAGCCTAAAGAAGGGAATGATGCTGGGGAAAGTGGAAGGCAAAAGGAAGAGGGGCCGACCAAGGGCAAGATGGATGGATGGCATCCTTGAAGTGACTGGACTGACCTTGAAGGAGCTGGGAGTGGTGACGGCCGACAGGGAGCTCTGGCGTGGGCTGGTCCATGAGGTCACGAAGAGTCGGAGACGACTGAACGAATGAACAACAACAACTTATATTAACTTCTAGGCTTGGGCAGTTTCGTTCGTTAATTTCGTAATTGTTATTAATTCGTATTTAAATTAGCTTACGATCCAATATTGAGCCATGCAGGAATAGTGTGAGGAGTAAATTAGATTCGAAACAATTTTTTTCAATTTATTTCGTAATTGTTTTGTTATTCTGGTGCAAGTTTTATAGTTGTTTTATCACACCAACAGTCAACAACAGAGGGAGAGGGAAGCTTCAGAAGTTCCCCCTGTCCCATTTGGAGGGTTTTTTAGCATATTGCGCAATCGCGTCCGCCATTAACGAATCGATTCGTAATTTTACGAAATTTCGTATATTTCGAAATTTTTAAAGGAAAATTTCGGAATTCTTTAAAAAAACGAAACGCAAGGGCCCCCTAAAAACGAAACGAGTTTAGAACCAAATTTTTCCGTGGTTACCCAAGCCTAGTTTGTATGTCAATACTCAACAAAACTCCTGTTTTGTAGCAGGTTTCCTATGAGGCGGGTGAGGTGGTAGTCCTTTGTGATATTATACATTTTTCTCAGGAGGAGGCGGTGGTTCACAGTATCATAAGCCGCTGACAGGTCTATGAAGACAGCTCCTGCGATCTGCTGCCTTTCAAAGCCATCTTCTATGTGCTGAACCTGACTCAGAACCACTTAGAACCATGGATTGAACATGCCTACTGGCCACATATACATATTTTCATTTTTCTTATGCGTATAGATTTGCCGAATTGTGTTAAGACAGTTCTTAACTCACCAAAAGCAAGTTTGTTTTCAGTGCTATCTTTATTTAAGGTATTGTCGAAGGCTTTCATGGCTGGAATCACTAGGTTCTTGTGGGTTTTTTCGGCCATGTTCTAGAGGCATTTCTCCTGACGTTTCGCCTGCATCTATGGCAAGCATCCTCAGAGGTAGTGAGGTCTGTTGGAATTAGGACAATGGGTTTATATATCTGTGGAATGGCTGGGGTGGGGCAAGGAGCTCTTCCTTGCTGGAGCTAGGTGTGAATGTTTCAACTGATCACCTTCATTAGCATTTGAAGGCTTGGCTGAGCCTGGGAAAATACCCTGTTGAGAGGTGTTAAGATGTGCCTGGTTGTTTCCTCTCTGCTGTTTTGCTGTTGTAATTTTAGAGTTTTTTAATACTGGTAGCCAGATTTTGTTCATTTTCATGGTCTCCCTTTCTGTTGAAATTGTCCACATGCTTGTGGATTTCAATGGCTTCTCTGTGTAGTCTGACATGGTGGTTGTGAGAGTGGTCCAGCATTTCTGTGTTCCCAGAAATTACAACAGCAAAACAGCAGAGAGTAAACAACCAGGCACATCTTAACACCTCTCAACAGGGGATTTTCCCAGACTCAGCCAGGCCTTCAAATGCTAATGAAGGTGATCAGTTGAAACATTCACACCTAGCTCCAGCAGAGAAGAGCTCCTTGCCCCACCCCAGCCATTCCACAGATATATAAACCCATTGTCCTAATTCCAACAGACCTTTATTTAAGGTGTTTGTATGTGTTTAAACTTAGGCGTGGGTTTAATATCTCATTCTGATATTCCATATACACAGGGAGAATTGCCCTTGAATGCCATCCAAGTCCAGTTCGAAGAAAACCAGAAAACATCTTTTCTAATAGAAGGTATGCCATAGATTGTGTGACAATTCAGTGGACACAAATGTGTATTTCTTTGGAGTAGACCTTGAAAAACTGTTGGAGATTGTAATAACGATATCAGGAGACAGTTAAGACTTGGAAGGACAGTGATATAAAATCCTGAAATGCAAAGACAGATCGGAGCAAAGGCAAGCTCTCCTGCTGTTGATACAAAATTAATAAAATTAATAACGTTCGCAGATGATGTAACGATTGTCCTAGAAAATAATACTGATTATTTATTTATTAATTAAATCAACTAGCCCTCCCCTGCCATGCATTGCTGTGGCCCAGTCTGTGTATGTGTTTTTTGTGTGTATATATGTGTACATGTGTGTGTATGTATTTGTGTATATGTTTATATATGTGGTTTTGTGCATGCGTTGTAATGTATTTTTTTGTTTTTTGGCTTTTTCAGTCTCTTCTGCCAAATTTTTCAGTCTTTTCATGAGTGATGGTCACTCGTTGGCCTGATATGTGTCTTGTGTCCAAATTTGGTGTCAATTCGCCCAGTGGTTTCTGAGTTATGTTAATCCCACAAACGAACATTACATTTTATTTATATACTATAGACTAGCTGTCCCCTGCCATGCGTTGCTGTGGCCCAGTCTGTGTATATGTGTTTTGTGTGTGTATATGTGTATATATATGAGTTTGCATATATCTGTATAAATAAAAATGTAATGTTCGTTTGTGGGATTAACATAACTCAAAAACCACTGGGCGAATCTTCTCTTTAGTGGTATATACCCATGGCACTTAGGTTTCTCAGTTGTTAGACTTTTTTGTGACTTGAAAAACTGCAATTCACTTCTGGTGTGAGGGAATTGACCGACTGCAAGGATGTTGCCCACGGGATTCCTTGGATGTTTTCCCATCCTTGTGGGAGGCTTCTCTCATGTCCCCGCATGGAGCTGAAAGAGGGAGCTCAACCACGCTCTCCTCGGATTTGAATCTCCAAACTGTCAGTCTTCAGACCTGCTGGTACAAGGGTTTAATCCATTGCACCACCAGGGGCTCCTATAATAAGACGATACTGATTATCTATTTAAATAAAAATGTAATGTTTGTTTGTGGGATTAACATAACTTAAAAATCACCGGGGGAATTGACACCAAATTGGGACACAATACACCTATCAGGCCAACAAGTGACCATCACTCATAAAAACATTGAAAAACAGCAGAAGAGACTTAAAAAGTCAAAGAATAATTAAAAATACATTACAACGCATGCGCAAAACCACATTTATTTATTTATTTAAGACATTTATATGCCGCCCTTCTCACCCCGAAAGGGAGTCAGAGCAGCTTACAAGTAACAAGTAAATACAATATATTATATTCCCACCAAAATGGAACTGTAGAGGAGAGTCTATTGAACAAGCCAGTACCTGCCACATACCAGTACTGCCATCTGTTGAGGAGTTACGAAGGTGGAGGCATTACTTTTCATTCAACCCTCGTACATATGCTTGGTGATGCTTTATGCCTCCTCCATAGCACAATATTAATATTATATATTACATTATACTATAACATTATACTGTAATATTATTGGTAATATTATATTTAATATAAAATATATAATTATAATATCATGTTATTATAAGTAATATTATATTGTATTACATTATAATATTATCAATATTATATATACACATATACACAAATATATACACACACAAAACATATATACACAGACTGGGCCACAGCAAGACATGGCTGGGGACGGCTAATATATATGTAGTTTTGTGCATGTGTTGTAATGTATGTCTCTTCTGCTGTGTTTTTCAGTTTTTTTATGAGTGATGGTCACTCGTTGGCCTGATAGGTGTGTTGTGTCCAAATTTGTTGTCAATTCGTCCAATGGTTAATCCCACAAACGAACATTACATTTTTATTTGTATAGATAATCAGTATCGTCTTATTATAGGAGCCCCTGGTGGCGCAATGAGTTAAACCCCTGTACCAGCAGGACTGAAGACTGACAGGTCAGAGATTCAAATCCGAGGAGAGCGCGGATGAGCTCCCTCTGTCAGCTCCAGCTCCCCATGCGGGGACATGAGATAAGCCTCCTACAAGGATGGTAAAACACCCAAGGCATCCCCTGGGCAACGTCCTTGCAGACAGGCCAATTCCCTCACACCAGAAGTGAATTGCAGTTTTTCAAGTGACAAAAAGTATAACAACTGAGAAACCTAAGTGCCATGGGTATATTCCACTAAAGAGAAGATTCGCCCAGTGGTTTTTGAGTTATGTTAATCCCACAAACGAAAATTACATTTTTATTTATATAGATAAACAGTATCATCTTATTATAGGAGTCCCTGGTGGTGCAATGGGTTCAACTCTTAATAATAATAATAATAATAATAATAATAATTATTATTATTATTATTATTATTATTATTATTTATTTGATCAGTCATATGACCATTTCAAAATAGAACATGAGTAAAAAACAAGGCAAAAAGGTGAGGACTAAAGACTGACAGGTCGGAGATTCGAATCCGAGGTAAAAGATAACCCTCTTTCTAGGATTATTATCCTTCATTAAGAACTGGATTTACAAAGAATCAGAGTTACAACTCTTTTTGAATCCTTTACCTTTTGTTTGTAGAGGAGGAGACCAGTTTTAATGCTTCTTAAAGCTATTTAGAGGAAAGGCAGGTACACTTGCTTTCTCTCAACTGCACCAGAAGCCACACAGAGAATGTATGAGCTCCCTCTGTCAGCTCCAGCTCCCCATGCAGGGACATGAGATAAGCCTCCCACAAGGATGGTAAAACATCCAAGGCATCCCCTGGGCAACGTCCTTGCAGACAGGCCAATTCCCTCACACCAGAAGTGAATTGCAGTTTTTCAAGTCACAAAAAGTATAACAACTGAGAAACCTAAGTGCCATGGGTATATATACCACTAAAAGATAAATTGAAGTGGGCTTGATAGGCCAAGTTGCTGTGAGTAGACATCCTAATTCAGAGACGGTCCTCTAGACTTGTTTTTCATTCTATGCAGGTCGGTTAATCAATTCCATCCGAGTGATTTGTCCCTCATATGAAGACTACCAGGAGTGGCTCTATTGCCTCAAAACGGCCCAGTTCCGCAATGCGGACTCCTCCCTCTCTGGATCAGAGAGCTTCTCGGGACCAAAACCACCACATTTGACTCAGGTAAAATCCCATTTTTTTTATTCCCTCACACATAATATTTGAGGGGAGCCAACTGGTGGGTGTTCATTCTTCAAACTGACGGGAATGGGGTTCTATGACCCATTTCGGGACCTTTCTGTACGAGGGTTGAATGAAAAGTAATGCCTCCACCTTCGTAACTCCTCAACAAATGGCAGTACTGATATGTGGCAAGGTACTGGCTTGTTCAGTAGACTCTCCTCTACAGTTCCATTTTGATGGGAAGCTTAGCAGACAAAGTAATGCCTCCACCTTCGTAACTCCTCAACAGATGGCAGTACTGTATGCGGCAGGTACTGGCTTGTTCAGTAGACTCTCCTCTACAGTTCCATTTGGCAGGAAGCCTTAGCAGAAAAAGTAATGCCTCCACCTTCGTAACTCCTCAAGAGCGGCATGTACTGGCTTGTGCAGTAGACTCTCCTCTACAGTTCCATTTTTAATTATTAAAAATAAATAATACTTAATAATTAATAATAAATAATTATACTTAATAATAATATACTTAATAATAATAATAATAACAACATACCTTATTTATATTCTTCTCTATATTCCTTATTATTATTATTATTATTATTATTATTATAAAACTCAATAATTAATAATACTTAATAATAAATAATACTTAATAATTAATAAATAGTTATACCTAATAATAATATATTTAATAATAATAATAATAACATACCTTATTTATATTCCTCCCTATCTTCCTTATTATTATTATTATTATAAAACTTAATAATACATAATACTTAATTATTAATAATTATACTTAATAATAATATACTTATAATAATAATAACATACCTTCTTTATATTCCTATCTATCTTCCTTATTATTATTATATACTCAATAATTAATAATAATTATTAATAATAAATAATACTTAATTATTAATAATAAATAATTATACTTAATAATAATATACTTAATAATAAATAATAATAATAACATACCTTCTTTATATTCCTATCTATCTTCCTTATTATTATTATATACTCAATAATTAATAATAATAATTAATAATAAATAATACTTAATTATTAATAATAAATAATTATACTTAATAATAATATACTTAATAATAATAACATACCTTATTTATATTCCTCTCTATCTTCCTTATTATTATTATTATTATTATTATAAAACTTAATAATTAATAATACTTAGTTAATAATAATAAATCATTATACTTAATAATATACTTAATAATAATAAATAATTATACTTAATAATGATATACTTAATAATAATAATAATAACATACCTTATTTATATTCCTCTCTATATTACACTTAATTAGTAATAAAAAATAATTATACTTAATAATATACTTAATAATAAATAATTATACTTAATAATGATATACTTAATAATAATACCTTATTTATATTCCTCTCTATATTACACTTAATTATTAATAAAATAATTATACTTAATAATATACTTAATAATAATAAATAATTATACTTAATAATGATATACTTAATAATAATAATAATAATAACATACCTTATTTATATTCCTCTCTATATTACACTTAATTATTAATAAAAAATAATTATACTTAATAATATACTTAATAATAATAAATAATTATACTTAATAATAATAATAATAATAATAACCTACCTTATTTATATTCTTCTCTATATTACACTTAATTATTAATAATAAGTAATAATAATAAATAATAAATAAATATACATAATAATAATAAAATACCTTATTTATATTCCTCTCTATCTTCCTTATTATTATTATTATGATTATTATTATAAAACCTAATAATTATTAATACTTAATTATTAATAATAGATAATACTTTAGGCAGGCAGACAGTACATAAACAAAGGCAAAGGCTTAGGCTTCCCATCGTTTTCCATCTCCGGCAACTGGAGGTTGTGCTCGACTCTGGCCACACGGGGTGCTGTCGCTCCATCTTCCATTCTGATTCGCTTTGTTGTCCATAAACATCCTCCTGATCGAATCGGAGGCATGTCCTTATGGCCGTCTTTTATTACCTCCCCGCTTCAATCGGTACCTATTTATCTACTCACATTGCCGTGAGTCGCAACTATATACACAACAAATAACTAGAGGAGGTTTGAAGAAGGTTGCTATTTCCAACAAAGCTCTACCTATGCCATAATGTATATTTTTCTTCCCTCCTGTCCTTCTCCTTGTTTACTAATGTAGTTCTCAGGAAGTGGTAGAGGCTCACTCACCTCCGACGGCCGAACCAATTCCTGGGCGTCCGGAGGGAAGGGCGCAACGTCCACTCACCATTCCCAGAACAGCACAGGCTCCCGTTCTGAGAAGCAGTCGTTTGGAGTGATGCCAGAGAACCAGTTAGCAGAAGGTCCTCAGCCAGTCCATGTAAGTAGGAATACTGCAAAGTACAAGAAGAGAGAATCCTCTTTAACCCACTGCGCCACCCCGGGGGGGGGGGGGGTCATGAGGGGTCACCAAAGACCACCAGAAAACACTTATTTCTGATAATCTGAAGATAGCTCCACCATGTGCACCACACTGCCATTAGCTGAGCACGCCTGCTCTCCCCTCCCTGCTTGGAGTCTCAAAACACCAAAAGCCCTCCTCCGCTGTGATTGACTGGCCTCTCAACCAAGGGGAGGGCTGTTTTGAGACTCAAAGTGGGGAGGGGAGAGCAGGCAATGTGGTGCACATGTGTGGGTGAGCGACAGCATGTCAGGCTGGAGGGAGGCTCATGCCAGTGAATTCCTTCAAGGAGGGCTGTTTTGAGCCTCCAAGCGGGGAGGGGAGAGCAGGCAGTGTGGTGCACATGTGTGGGTGAGCGACAGCATGTCAGGCTGGAGGGAGGCTCATGCCAGTGAATTCCTTCAAGCGGAGGGCTGTTTTGAGACTCCAAGTGGGGAGGGGAGAGCAGGCGTGCTCACCTCATGGCAGTGTGGTGCACATGTGTGGGTGAGGGAGAGCGTGTCAGGCTGGAGGGAGGCTCATACCAGTGAGTCCCTTCAAGGGGAGGGCTGTTTTGAGACTCCAAGCGAGGAGGGGAGAGCAGGCATGCTCAGCTCATGGCAGTGTGGTGCACATGTGTGGGTGAGGGAGAGCATGTCAGGCCGGAGGGAGGCTCATGCCAGTGAGTCCATTCAAGAGGACGGCTGTTTTGAGACTCCAAGCAGGGAGGAGAGAGCAGGCGTGCTCATCTCATGGCAGTGTGGTGCACATGTGGGGTGAGGGAGAGCATGTCAGGCTGGAGGGAGGCTCATGCCAGTGAGTCCCTTCAAGGGGAGGGCTGTTTTGAGACTCCAAGCGGGGAGGGGAGAGCAGGCGTGCTCAGCTCATGGCAGTGTGGTGCACATGTGTGGGTGAGGGAGAGCATGTGAGGCTGGAGGGAGGCTCATGCCAGTGAGTCCCTACAAGAGGAGGGCTGTTTTGAGACTCCAAGCAGGGAGGAGAGATCAGGCATGCTCACCTCATGGCAGTGTGGTGCACATGTGTGGGTGAGGGAGAGCGTGTTAGGCTGGAGGGAGGCTCATGACAGTGAGTCCCTTCAAGGGGAGGGCTGTTTTGAGACTCCAAGTGGGGAGGGGAGAGCAGGCGTGCTCAGCTCATGGCAGTGTGGTGCACATGTGTGGGTGAGGGAGAGCATGTCAGGCCGGAGGGAGGCTCATGCCAGTGAGTCCATTCAAGGGAGGGCTGTTTTGAGACTCCAAGCGGGGAGGGAGAGCAGGCGTGCTCAGCTCATGGCAGTGTGGTGCACATGTGTGGGTGAGGGAGAGCGTGTCAGGCTGGAGGGAGGCTCATGCCAGTGAATTCCTTCAAGCGGAGGGCTGTTTTGAGACTCCAAGCGGGGAGGGGAGAGCAGGCGTGCTCACCTCATGGCAGTGTGGTGCACATGTGTGGGTGAGGGAGAGCGTGTTAGGCTGGAGGGAGGCTCATGACAGTGAGTCCCTTCAAGGGGAGGGCTGTTTTGAGACTCCAAGCGGGGAGGGGAGAGCAGGCGTGCTCAGCTCATGGCAGTGTGGTGCACATGTGTGGGTGAGGGAGAGCATGTGAGGCTGGAGGGAGGCTCATGCCAGTGAGTCCCTACAAGAGGATGGCTGTTTTGAGACTCCATTGGGTAGGGGAGAGTAGGTGTGCTCACCTCATGGCAGTGTGGTGCACATGTGTGGGTGAGGGAGAGCATGTGAGGCTGGAGGGAGGCTCATGCCAGTGAATTCCTTCAAGAGGAGGGATGTTTTGAGACCTCAAGCGGGGAGGGGACCCACACATGTGCTCACCTCATGGCAGTGTGGTGCACATGTGTGGGTGAGGGAGAGCGTGTCAGGCTGGAGGGAGGCTCATGCCAGTGAATTCCTTCAAGCGGAGGGCTGTTTTGAGACTCCAAGCGGGGAGGGGAGAGCAGGCGTGCTCACCTCATGGCAGTGTGGTGCACATGTGTGGGTGAGGGAGAGCATGTGAGGCTGGAGGGAGGCTCATGCCAGTGAGTCCCTACAAGAGGATGGCTGTTTTGAGACTCCATTGGGTAGGGGAGAGTAGGTGTGCTCACCTCATGGCAGTGTGGTGCACATGTGTGGGTGAGGGAGAGCATGTGAGGCTGGAGGGAGGCTCATGCCAGTGAATTCCTTCAAGAGGAGGGATGTTTTGAGACCTCAAGCGGGGAGGGGACCCACACATGTGCTCACCTCATGGCAGTGTGGTGCACATGTGTGGGTGAGGGAGAGCGTGTTAGGCTGGAGGGAGGCTCATGACAGTGAATTCCTTCAAGCGGAGGGCTGTTTTGAGACTCCAAGCGGGGAGGGGAGAGCAGGCGTGCTCACCTCATGGCAGTGTGGTGCACATGTGTGGGTGAGGGAGAGCGTGTCAGGCTGGAGGGAGGCTCATGCCAGTGAGTCCCTACAAGAGGAGGGCTGTTTTGAGCCTCCAAGCGGGGAGGGGAGAGCAGGCAGTGTGGTGCACATGTGTGGGTGAGCGACAGCATGTCAGGCTGGAGGGAGGCTCATGCCAGTGAATTCCTTCAAGCGGAGGGCTGTTTTGAGACTCCAAGTGGGGAGGGGAGAGCAGGCGTGCTCACCTCATGGCAGTGTGGTGCACATGTGTGGGTGAGGGAGAGCGTGTCAGGCTGGAGGGAGGCTCATACCAGTGAGTCCCTTCAAGGGGGGCTGTTTTGAGACTCCAAGTGGGGAGGGGAGAGCAGGCGTGCTCAGCTCATGGCAGTGTGGTGCACATGTGTGGGTGAGGGAGAGCGTGTCAGGCTGGAGGGAGGCTCATGCCAGTGAATTCCTTCAAGCGGAGGGCTGTTTTGAGACTCCAAGCGGGGAGGGGAGAGCAGGCGTGCTCACCTCATGGCAGTGTGGTGCACATGTGTGGGTGAGGGAGAGCATGTGAGGCTGGAGGGAGGCTCATGCCAGTGAGTCCCTACAAGAGGATGGCTGTTTTGAGACTCCATTGGGTAGGGGAGAGTAGGTGTGCTCACCTCATGGCAGTGTGGTGCACATGTGTGGGTGAGGGAGAGCATGTGAGGCTGGAGGGAGGCTCATGCCAGTGAATTCCTTCAAGAGGAGGGATGTTTTGAGACCTCAAGCGGGGAGGGGACCCACACATGTGCTCACCTCATGGCAGTGTGGTGCACATGTGTGGGTGAGGGAGAGCGTGTTAGGCTGGAGGGAGGCTCATGACAGTGAGTCCCTTCAAGGGGAGGGCTGTTTTGAGACTCCAAGGGGAGGGGAGAGCAGGCGTGCTCACCTCATGGCAGTGTGGTGCACATGTGTGGGTGAGGGAGAGCGTGTCAGGCTGGAGGGAGGCTCATGCCAGTGAATTCCTTCAAGCGGAGGGCTGTTTTGAGACTCCAAGCGGGGAGGGGAGAGCAGGCGTGCTCACCTCATGGCAGTGTGGTGCACATGTGTGGGTGAGGGAGAGCGTGTAGGCTGGAGGGAGGCTCATGCCAGTGAGTCCCTTCAAGGGGAGGGCTGTTTTGAGACTCCAAGCGAGGAGGGGAGAGCAGGTGTGCTCAGCTCATGGCAGTGTGGTGCACATGTGTGGGTGAGGGAGAGCATGTCAGTTTGGAGGGAGGCTCATGCCAGTGAGTCCCTACAAGAGGAGGGCTGTTTTGAGACTCCAAGCAGGGAGGAGAGATCAGGCATGCTCACCTCATGGCAGTGTGGTGCACATGTGTGGGTGAGGGAGAGCGTGTTAGGCTGGAGGGAGGCTCATGACAGTGAGTCCCTTCAAGGGGAGGGCTGTTTTGAGACTCCAAGTGGGGAGGGGAGAGCAGGCGTGCTCACCTCATGGCAGTGTGGTGCACATGTGTGGGTGAGGGAGAGCATGTCAGGCCGGAGGGAGGCTCATGCCAGTGAGTCCATTCAAGAGGACGGCTGTTTTGAGACTCCAAAGTGGGGAGGGGAGAGCAGGCAGTGTGGTGCACATGTGTGGGTAAGGGAGAGCATGTCAGGCTGGAGGGAGGCTCATGCCAGTGAGTCCCTTCAAGGGGAGGCCTGTTTTGAGAATCCAAGCAGGGAGGGGAGAACAGGTGTGCTCAGCTCATGGCAGTGTGCTGCACATGTGGGAGTGAGGGAGAGTGTGTCAGGCTGGAGGGAGCCTCATGCTAGTGAGTCCCTTCATGCCAGTGAGACTCCAAGTGAGGAGGGGAGAGCAGGTGTGCTCGGTGCATGGCAGTATGGCGAGGGAGAGCATGTGAGGCTGGAGGGAGGCTCATGGGAATGCTGTCACTCCAACTTCCATGCTGAGGAACTTTATTGTCCTTAGATGCTCTACCGATCAAATCGCTGGGTGCTTTTTATTATTATTTTAGTATCTATTTATCTACTCACATTGTTGTTTTCGAACTGCTAGGTGAGCAGAAGCTGTGTTAACAGTTGGGAGCTCACTCCAACCCGGGTTTGAACTGCCGACCTTTTGATCAGCAAGATTTTCCACAGCTAATGGTTTAACCCGCTGTGCTAAAACCCGGCCCTTTCTGCTTTGAACTGGATTTTCTGTGTCTACACCGCCAAATATTCCAGTTCAAAGCAGAAAATGTGGGATTTTGTTCAGTTGTGTGGAAGGGGCCTCAAGAGGGTTTTTGTCCTTATGTCAGTGTCTAGGAAATCCAGCGATTCCAAAACCCGAACTGAAAAGGAAAGGGAGCTCTCGGAGGTCCAAAGGGAAGTGTGGCCCACAGCAACCGCAAATCAACAGTCAAGACTCGGAACGGAGCAATTTCCAGCTCATCCCTGAGCACGCCAGTGGGGAAGTCTTGTCTCCGGTGTACAATGAGCCATACACAGCCCTGGTCCAACAACAACAGCACCTTGCCGGTCCACAGCTGTATTTGGATCTGAACCATGTAAGAGACTATAAGATGGAGCTTAGACTAGAAGTGAGCTCAGCGACAGAGCTTTGGTTTGCACGCGGGCAAGTGAATTGGTTTCAGTTATTGGCCTCTCAATTTCAAGAGATCTAGTAGCAGCTAGCAGTCCTATTACATTTATTATTTTACTCTTATTATTATTATTACATTTACATTACTTATTTATTTAGTTATAAACATAAATTATTACATTGACATTACTTTATTATTTTATATTACATCTACAATTTACTCTATTTAGTATTATTATTACATTTTATATTTTATCCATTTTTATTATTATTACATTTATTATTTCACTCTATTTATTATTATTATTACATTTAATATTTTACTTTAAAAATGTGGGAAATAAATAAATAAATAAATACTTTATTATTATTATTCCTACATTTATTATTTTACCTTATTCACTATTGTTATTAAATTTATTATTTTACTCTATTTATAATTATTATTACATTTTTATTATTATTACATTTTTATTTTACTTTATTATTATTATTACATTTAGTATTTTACTCTTCTATTATTATTCTTACATTTATTATTTACCTTATTCATTATTGTTATTTTTACATTTATTATTTTCCTCTATTTATA